>OMNW01035607.1:27577-43669 GCA_900303245.1 Selene dorsalis
GGGGGGGTTGGGGCTGTTTGAAGATTCAACACACCAACACAATTAACAGCATATACCCTCACAGTGTTCACAGCATTTGCCTTCCCTGATACTGCAGAAGCCTCAGATGTACAGGCAGGGGTCTTATGTTAAGGCTTTATGTGTCAGAACAGTGTGTACAACTGAACGTGCTCAAGTTGGTCGACAATAAGCTGATTTGCGTCTCAGTACATACACACATATGTTCCACCTGTCCTCCAGCTCTCTGCTTATATGTGTTGTGACATCTTCATCATCACACCTCGGGTGTCCATGTAGGTGTGATGCAGATGTGGTATCTGAGCCTAACCACTTACTGTGGAAACTGATACAACGTTTGTGTTGTATTACTATCAAGACATACAGTTTATGAGTTATTCTGCGTTCCAGACAACTCAGAACTCAGGTTTTTCCGACCTCCCACCTGAATAAGTGCATTGGAACGCCACCTAATGTCGGAGCTCCCATTTGGGAAACTCAGAGAAAAAAATCTACCCCGACTTTGTCGAGAATCGGTTGTCGAACATCACATTTCGTTTTTTTTGTGCCCTTTGTCATGTTTTAATGCTGTACATGAAGCAATTTGAATGCAAAGTTTGTTTTTTGGTTATTCTGACCTGGTGTGTCTGGAACGCTTTGAAGCCGGACATCAGAGTTTTCAACTGGGAAATTCCAAGTTCCAAGTTGTCTGGAAGGCAGCATTACTATCGATCATATTCACTTGTTTTTAATGGCCCATAGCTCCCTCTTTACAGCTTGGAATATAAAACGAATAAAAACAATATACAGTACCCCATATCTGTCAATGATTCTGGATACACCTCTGCTCTACATCTACAAAATTTGGGTCTAATTACATTTTGCTAATGTACATATAAGTAGGATATCAATAGTTTAAGACACACATCCATGACCCTGCAAAGAAGCTAAAAAAAACATAAACTGTGTTTCATTATGTTGTCATTATCATGTGCACAGGAAGAGCTGGGGATAAACCTGCCAACACTGGACACCACTAGGGTCAACACAAAAATCCCTAAAGAAAGGTATGATGTGAGCCTCTTAACACAGAGCTGGCAAATGCATGTAAAATGTTAATTTTATTGTAGGTCAATTCTTGGAAGTGTGTGTCTCTATCTGCTATCTGCTATCAATCTGCTATTACAAAGGGATCAAACAACAAGAATAGGGCTGAAGCCTTGTGTATGGCTGGGGCTGGGGTGGTCATGTCCTTTGTCCTTGTCCTTGTGCTGGGGATAAAACAAAAGGGTAAATTCTAGTAATCCCTGATCTATGCCTGGATTAAGTCCTATTCCAGTACCACAGGAAATGCCACTTGAAGAACAGGGCAAAAAATTCTATGGGGAAACACACAAATTCACAACATCACAACTTAACTTAAGACATACTGAGTAGAGAGAGTGAAATCATCCCTCACTGTTCAGCTCATGGAGAGTTCAGAAAAGCATGCTGAGAGACCAAACAATGTTGTCGCCTGAAAAGCTTAAAGGCTTTTAATTTGAAACAGTTACAAGAAATGCTGAGTTTGTATTAACATGCAGCAAACATAAGCAGATCAACAAAACTACATTATATCATTAAAATATTAGTATGACCAATCAGCTGCACATAACACCTGTTACCTTCTGAGGTTTGGGATCAATGCCTCCTGGTTTTAGAAATATTCACACCATTTCGAAAGAACAATGGTCAACAGGAAAAGTCTGACATTTGGCCAACCATTAGTATAATGCCATCGTTAATTCAACTCTGTCACTCACTTACTCAGTCAGTCAGTCAGTCATGAGCAGTCATGGATGCAGCACTGGCCTGGGGCCAGTCCAGCTAAAAATATCTCCAGTATAAAAATAAAACCCCACTGAATCAAAGGAAAAAATACTGGTGAAATAATTCATCTCGTGTAAATCAGTCATCTCGAACATCATTCTGAAAACATTCGCAAGGAGCTTTGGAGCAGATTTGTGGGATTAGAAAAGACACAGAGCATCCACTACAGCAGAATATTTTAGTTTAGACTATATTTGCATTTATGCATATGAGCCCTTTGTCCTTGTGTAGGCATGGGCTTCACCAGAATGATGGTGTGGGAGTGAAGTAAGGATAAAAACAACAGCAGCTCCTGCATTCTTAACCTCGCTGAGTTAAGTGGGTTAGGGCTTTTGCCACATGACCTACTTCCCCTCCCAGGCAAAAACACACATACTCAGCATGGATACCTACTCTACAGAGAGAATCCCTTTAAAGTAGGATTTACATTATTTCAGCTATTCCAAATCACACTCCATTCCCAGATAGTGGATGGTGATGTAGTGTGGCTATGCATTATGTTGTTAGTGTAACAGAATAATGTGAGTAAATGAAATGTTTTGCTGAATGACAGTGGACGTTTACCTATGAAGGATAAGCCAAAATGCCACACACCTTGTCCCCAACAAGTAGTAGTCATAGGAATTAGTGAGTGTGGTTGGTGGAAGTTAGGATATGGCAGAAATTTACTTTCATGACATATTCATATCTGATGATGGGAAAGTAAATATACTTAACTCTATAGATACTTTACCAAAGCAGAATAAGACCTCAGTTACTCTGACCATGCCCTTCAGAATAAAAGCAGATTTTATAGGATCATGATTGCATGTAATCTGGAGTATACACAGTACTCCATCCATTAGCTACATTGCTTACTTGTGCAGGGCTGTGGTGAGCTCAAGCCAATTCCAGCAGACACAAGGCAAGGGTGGGGTACACCCTGGACAGGTGTACCAGAGGGCCAACATATAGAGACACACAACCTCACACACTGTGAGAGGAAGCAAGTGAACATGGAGAGAACCCACACTGGCACAGAGAGAATGTACAAACTCAGAGGCTCCAAAAACCCCAGAACCTTCTTTAGTTAGCTGCACTAAATAACCATGATCTCTCTCTGGATGTGACTGCTGCAGGTACAAACAGACAATGGATGGCTAATATGATCATAGTAACACATCAGCTTGTTCTGCTTCCCTTAAGCGGCCAAAAATGATTTTTTATTGATAATTGTGTTTGTCTTACTAGCTTCTCCTACTATCTGAAACTACAGACTATTATAGAATATGAGTGACAAACCAGCAAGGATATTATGACATAGGAGTGGAATAACTCATGAAAAAAACATATTGTGTTCAGTTTGTTGTTCAGGGTATGTGTGTACTGTTCAGTTCAGGGAAAACACAAAAAAACCCTTGTGTTAATAACCTAAAAAAGTTTCTTTTCTAATTTGGCACAAATAGTGTAAGTGTAGAGTACAGCAGCCAGGTCAGTTGTGGAAATAGCGAAGGAGGAATGTGTTAGGTCTGCACACACAGGGCATCAGCAGTCAAGTCAAACAGTGAATATAACCTGAATTCACATGAGTTACGATCATAGTTAGCAAAAAGCCAAAACTTTGTCAACAACCTGTTCAACCTGCAGAATGTGAACATGTAGAAGGAGATATTTTACTGTGATAACAAACCACAGAGGTGCTGCCGCTTCATCCCTCTGACTGCAGGTATGGACTCATTCATCAACAACATATACCAGATTGTACCAAAACCTGCCTTCTCTGAGAGCTCCAGTTTTCATCCATAATCAAAAGGCATGCAGGAAAATTGAAGTAAGTTTTATCTATGTAAATTTCGCTTCAGTATTGATCTGATTACCAAGAACACACACACCTTTACATACTACTGCTTTACAGTACAACTTGGTTTGTTGTATTTTGCTGAGTGAGAAGAAAATCTAATATGATGTGTGAGACAGCTTAGCCAAAGTTACTTGCTTGTAGTCTGCATGGTCACAGATTTTCTTTCAGATCTTTTTCAGGGGACGTATATGTGGACCCTCCCAGCAACAAAGACCTGGTTTTTACTGACAGACTAGCAACCTGCAAAGCATCATCCTCCAAGACCGGAAAATGAATCTAACACTGAGGTGCCAAACCCTGCAGTTCCTCTACTGACCACTAGAGTCTGGTTCCAACAGTGAGTCAGTCCACATTGACTCCCATGTTAAAATGTCTAACTTTAGAGAAATAAACATGTTTACAGCCTGGTACAAAAACTGTTTTGGTCTCTATGGATAACTATTTTATGACAACAGCATGGGGGGGTGAATCTTTACATAACTCAGGCTTATATCATGGTTTAAAGTTCAGCATAACTGACAAGTGACTGAGAGCGTGATTGAAGAAAACCCAACATGCACCAAAGTCTCTGCTCCCCTGGTCTTTGCCCCCTTTTGGATTAGCTGGGAGTTGGGGTCAGACACAGCCAAGATGCCAATGGTAGACTAGCATACACTGAGCTTTAAAAGTGCCCTGGTCTATACAGACAGTTATAGTGAAAGGGATGGAGGTGACATGGTGCTTTCAGGAATAAATATCCGTCTTTTCTTGGTTGTTGAAGAGAAAATAGTGACTTACCCAGGCCATTCTCACAGTCTGTAAACTCCATGGAATGAACAGCTCGGTCTACTCCATATGGACCCATTAGTGTCCTGTAAGAGATTTAGGGATAAATCACAGAGAGAAGAGAAGAACAGACAAAACAGACAGAAATGAGTGCAACATAAACTTGACTTTGAGCATTAAATGTGCCTTTCTTGAGTTTTTCCCCAACCAGGCCCTTTGGTCATAAAGCTTCACATTGTTCCATTCACTAAAGTGTGACTTGATGATGAATACTGAGCCTCACAGTTTCTCCTGCAGCAGTATAGGGTCAAGGATTGATGGCTCTTAACAGAGCATTTCAATATATCAGCTACAGAACACAGGCAGTGCCCCTCGGTGTCCACTGCAAACATTTACATGTGCAAAAGTGTCTACATGAACACATGTGACCAAAACTAATGTTTTACCTTGACAGGTTATTTTCACTCATTCATCATTGTGTCATGTCATGACAGTACAGGAAAATGCTGAAGCTGCTTTTACTCTTTTTGTGTAAACAGCTGACAGAGAAAGTCTGGGGGTGGCGGATGTGCAGCATTTTAGCTTAGAATACATTTAGTTCTTATTCATTTCTATATGTACAACTGGCAAAGGCTGGTCCAAAACCCAGAAAACACAACATACTAAGTGACAAGATACAATCCTCTTGACAATTTTTGTTGTGCCCATGAGGAGTAAATGGTGAAATAGCTGCTGTAATCCCTGGACAAATACAGTAAATCTCTCTGGTGAGACTACTGTTCTGTTTACACATTTTCCATCACTTCCTGGGAGCTGGAAATGTTCTATACACACTGGAAGCAAGGCTGAAGGAGAGCGGTTCACAACATGTGACTTAAAGATATATTTTTAACATAGGGGCGACTCAGCACTGAGGAAATGAATTCAGTTTGTAGCTGTGTTGAAAAGGAATTTCAGTGCTGTCTGTGTATGCAGCTGCCACCCCATCCACCATCCACCACAACCAACCATCCATATTTAAAACAGTGTCAGCAGCAGAGGCAAAACCAGCCTTCATATCTAAAATAGATCAGATCGGATCTCTCTGAATCAAATCTGGAGCGTCACTGCTAAAATGTTGTATTATTCCTTTATCTTTGTTTTATCTACCTCACAGTGAAAAGTGTGTGTGAAATGTTTTCACATTTGTGATGTGACCTCAATAGTATACAAATACAATGGGCTCTAATTTTGTATCAGGTGCAGGTGTGGCAGACAGTGGTGAACCCCACTCAACACAGCGCGCAGTCAAGTTGGCCATTTGGTAGAACGAGGCGCACCAAGATGGGTGTGGCACAGTAAGGGGAGGTATCGACAGATTCAGCTTGGCGCAGTGACAATTTTGTGCCAAAAGGCTGCGCTGAAAGCTCACCAACTCCAACCTGGTCTAATCTCGGCGCAAGGTGGAGCGTGGCTGGTCGAGTGGTATTTGGCTGAGCGGGGCACAGTGTGCACACGCCACCAAAACCTCACAGGCAGGTTTCCAGAATGTCAGATACATTTCAATGCAATAAATAATCACAACAACCACTATTCAATACAACTGAATCAGCACATAAATGTATATCTATATCGATTGTCCTGTCACATCTGATGTCAGATCAAAGGAGGTTGGCATCGTAATGGAAACTCAACCTGACTAAATGAACACAGCTGAAACTGTGATGCAACATCTCTCTCAGCCAACCACAAACAGCCTCGGCATCAGATAGTGAGTATACATTCAGCATCTCTCATATATTCAGCATCTCACCAAGCTCATATATTCAGCATGGTGATGCCTCCTTTACTCACAGGTGCCTCAGATTTCATCCCTGTTACGCATGGTATTTGTTTATGTTGTGATCTGTGCGCACTACTTGTCTTTGTTACATGGGTTTAAATATAGGTTTCTAAATGTGAGTGTCTTTATTAGTGGAAAAAGGGTGGGTTTTTGTGTATGTTTATTATAGACTTTTATGAAAATGTTCCTTTTGCTGTTTTATCAAATCTGTCATTACCTTTACCTCTGTTAGCTGGTATGGATTACTTAAACACAAGAACAAAAATACACTACAAGGTGGAGTTAAAGTTGTGTTGCAGGTACAACCATGACAGACTGCTCCCAACTTAAGATAAGATACGGCTTTTAAAGAAGGCCAAGGCAGCGTTAACAGACCATAGTCACCCCTCTGTCAGAGACTTATAAACTGCTTCCGTCAGGCCGCAGCTACAGGACTAATAGATTTAAAAATTCATCAGCTTCTGCTGCCATTGGTTTTTTGTTGCAACCATGTTGCTCATGGTTGTATGTGGTGTCTTTTGTATTTCTATGTAGTGTGTTTCTTTATGGCTGTGTTTGCTGCTGGCCATATAACAAATTGCCCTACAGGGATAATATAGATTACCTTGACCTTGACCTTGATCTAAATATTAAGCTTTAGTTGAGATACTTATACTTGGTGATGCTGATAGTGTGTTATACAAACCAGTGAACGCCTCATAAAACAAATTCAAACAGACAGGGTTTCATATGTTACAAATCGTAGGAACCAATCCTGTCAAACCACATAGACAGGACTGGAGGAAGAGCTAAATAAACCTGAAACCTTGTCAGTTAAGAGACAGAGTTAACATTTGCACAGTGGCTGTGGTTCCAGCCCACATGTTAACGTGTCCTTGGGCAAGATACTGAATTGCCCCTGATGTACCACTGGTGTGTGAATATGTGTGTATGAAAGAAAATGGACTTCAAATGTCATTTTAATAGCACTCTTCTATATGCCTTCACAAGTGCCTTAGTGCCGCAGAATAGATTCAACAAATAACATGATTGCATAACACAATTGCTAATACCTATAGATGGATGTGCATAAAAATCACAGAAGATCAGCAATGTCTGAAATACTCAGACCAGTCTGTCTGACACCAACAATGATGCTACATTCAAAGTCAGTTAAATGATCTCTCTTCCACATTCTGATGCTCACTTTTAACTTTAGCAGGCTGTTCCTAATACGTTTCCTCACTGAGTTGCTACCATGATGATTGGCCTGTTAGACTGGCCGTATCAATTAGGTGTACCTAATAAAGTGGTCAGTGAGTTTACATACACTGTACTTGTACAAGTCTACTTGTGAGGCCTCATCAGTGCATTATGTATGTTTATCCTATTTTCATCCTATTTTCTTTGCTTTTTATTTGGATGCAATACATTGTTTTAAAATCAATAGCAACTTGGACGTCTCACTTCATATAATATGGATCATTTAAACGATGAAAAAACAAATAACTAGAGATCATCTTGGTGAGAGTTCACACTCTGTACAGTAATCTCCAGTCGATGAGGTTGGCTGAAATTATTCTAGTCTTATGTAAAAGTACTGCACAAGCAGCAACCTCTCTGGTTTTGCTCCATTTTCCTAATCCATCTAGCACTGGCTTAAGTAGCAGTTAAAGAACATCCATGTTCTCAGACTGTGTACTTCAAAAGATAATATATTACCCTGAAGATTAGCAAAAGGAAGAAGTGCATACAGGTAAGAGGTCATTATTACCAGCTTTACACACTTTTTAGTAAATGTAAGAGACTGTTGCAGGTATTTTGGGAATCTGGAACAATGTCTTGCATCAACGACAGCCACAGGTCCCTGTTTGTTAGGAGCCCAAATGATGGGTTATCAATATTTCATGTCCAGAGGGTTGAGCACAAAGAGCTGACAGTCCCTCCTGTCACTGAAACAATGAGACTAACTGAGGACACACTGAAATTCAAATGAAAAAACTGTCCTTGTGAAAAAGAGTGAACAGAATTATTTTTCTGTGCCTTGTGTGTGTATGTCACTCCACACATCTTTGATATATGGACATGTTAAATCTTGATAGTTCCCCTGTCTGTCACAATCACCACATAATTGTAAACAAGGCACCTCTCTTTAACACACACACACACACACACACAATCATTGTGTTCCAAAGCACACGGTACAAACAACATAGCAGAAGTCTTAATCTCCTTGGGTAGAACTTGTGTTTTTCAGTACATTAAACAGTAGACACCTGAAGCCCCGAGTCTCCGAGACAACTTCAAATCTAACAGGCTAATGAGTGTCAGTGTTGGATTCTCACAACTGTCTAACATCAGCTTTGGGCTGCATTCTACTGGGAAAGACAGGATTTTTTTTTTAGTTAAATCAGAGACTGTCTAACTCTCACCTGGTTGTTCTAGACCTGTCTGAGTAGATGAGCCTGTATATCCACTCCCTTTAATCAGGATGATTTGGCATGAAAGCTGTAAACACAAAGAAGAGCCAAACCTGGGAAACTGTGACCTCTTGCGAGGCGTTCCTCTGCATGCAACCTGAGCACTCTACTAACCGTTTACTGGTTCATTTTGTTGATTCTGGACATGGTCTGGCAGATTGGTAAACTAATTGCCCTCTAGGATAAACTACATTGTCTGGCCTAAACCAAAGAAAGTTTCTTCCTTTTCTAAATCCTTTGTGTTCCAGTTATAGCTACAAACCTGAGTTTCCCCTCACTTTGACTTGGCAGCACCATGTATTGTGTTAGTATAGGGCAGGCATGTCAAACCGATTCCTCAAAGGGCCGTGTGACTGCAGGTTTTTGTTCCAACCAACCAAGAACACACTGTTTGACCAATCAACTGTCTGAAGACTGAGATCAGTTGATTGAGTTGAGTCAGGTCTGGTGTGCTGCTGCTTGGTTGAAACAAAAACCTGCAGCCACACCGGCCCTTTGTGGAATGAGTTTGACATCCCTGGTATAGGGTGACCATATTTTGATTTCAAAAAAGAGGACACTCGGCTCCAGCTCGAGATACTTAAATGATAGCTTACTTTAAATTTACACAAAGATGCCTCATATACCTATAAATATATATATATATGTATAAAGTATGCCTTATCTGTATGGATAGCCTACAACAAAATAATATCTCTCCATGACCAGATAAACAAATGCAGATAGACTTCTCAGGGGTTATTAATGGTAGAATAATAAAACAAAAATAAAATAAAGTTAACCCTCTGGAATCAAATAATGATAGAGACACTATTGTATTAGAAAATCAAGCTATAAGAAAAGTCCAGCCAGTCTTGAACTGTGCCGCTGCAGTTAAAACTCAGACTTCAGACTGTTTTGCACAAGGTGAGCTATCCAGGCCCACACATCAACAATTAGTAATGAGAAGTGATGCTGCTCACACACAGCAAAATATAATAGTAAGCTGTGCAGCGCATCAATTTAAATACATGCTTAATAGTCCCGTGAAAAATAAGACGTTTGGTCACACTAGGTTAGTTTACATCAGGTGTAACCACTACACAGCTGTGGTGAGCAAGAATACTGCCAAAAAAGGTGTGCTTAGGCTTTTTAGCACTTCTTTAAATCTCCAAATAATTACTTGAACAAAAGATAAATGAATATGGTTTATTTATTTATTTGTTCTAGACCACATTCGAAAAGCCAAACCACATGGTCTGTTTCTGTTTTGTTTCCCAACAGTAGCGTGTGTGTGTACAGTCAAAATAAAAGCTTAGAGGACATAAAAGTGTAAATTAAGCAAACACAGGATTTAGAGATATTTTGCTCTTAAATTGCAGGTTGTCTTGTCAGTGTCTCACCGCTATTAATCCCTGATGTTCACTTACTTGTGGTTTGGATTTATTCCCTTTGATTTGTCTGACAGTAGCCTACAGTTCATCATCATCATCATCATCATCACAACTTCTCTGCTGGACCGTCACAACACACTGCCAGGCGACAGATGGACACGCGTCTGCTCTGCTGATGCACTGGTCTTCACACACACGCACACACACACACACACACACACACACACACACGGTAAACACATCCACGGTGTTCCTTGCTTCGCCGGCACAGATGCGCGCCAGAACCTTTTTACTAACCCCGTTTTCTCCGCGTGCAGTCACCTCTCAATTTCACCTGCGCTCTCACCAACAGACACACACACACACAGACACCGTCAGTAACCTTCAGTCCAGGCCACCGACACAACACACACTTCACGGTACAAGTACCCCGAGCCGCGTCGACCCCGCGCTCATCCACCGGCGGTTTGTTGTTGTTTACCTGCTAATGATGACAGCTCCTTTATACATGACTGAGAAGGTTGGCATCTTGACATGGAGCCCGTTTCTCCGCTCGGACGGCCGGTCAGTCGGAGCTCCCCCAGCCTTCAGTCCTCAGCTCTCGACCACATGATGGTCTGTGTAGGCTACAGTCCGCCTCTAATTCCAGTGAAGCGCGCTGTCCGCCCAGACATCTCCACCTTCACCCACACGTTTAATCTCTTATATAACCACGGCCGCCGAAAAATGGAAAAAGGCACAGACAGCAGCCAGACTGGGACCGACTTCACCTGACACCTGCCTCTGCCTGCTCCACCACAAGTGTGTGCCTTGTTGCTGCGAACAAAGGCTGAAGTTGCACACGCAGCACAATCTTTCCTCCCTGCAATCAAGTACATCAAGTGTATTTTTACGAGCTTGAAAAACCCATCCTGGGTCTGTTCTGGTAGATTGAACTTGATATTTGATGAGACTTACAAACATTAACAAGCTACGCAACAGGAAAATGCTGGGGTTGAAATATTTCCTCTGTTACAACTACAACTGCTTATTGTGCCAAAGAGAGCAGAAACAGCAGGAGGGGCTTATAGATGCCTTTAAACACATTAATGCATAAGTGCCCCACTCTCCATTTAGAAACAGAACTTAATCCTCAGTTGTCATCCATTACATGGAATTGTCATTTGTCATTCTCATTCAAGCCCTTGAGCATCTGTTTCACTGCTGCTTGTTCAGGCTACAGCTTGTGATTTATAGACCATTTAATACAATATTGATTATTTTTGACAAATGAATGAGTAAATTGTTATATTAAAGATATATATTTTTAAAGATAGTTCCCACTGAGGTCAATTTTCACCATTGTTTTGATTTCTGTGTGTGATTATAAAGCAGCTTTAGGTTCTATATCAATACTGTGAAAGTGTCAAAGCCTCAGTCCACAGAGAAATGCACACAGCCTGTATTCAGAAACTGAGCCTTCATAGCAACCTTCAGGACTTCTGTGATATTGGATGGATGGATACTTCATTTATCCACAAGGAGGAAATTCAGGGAAGAAGAAGCAAAGCTAATACAATGAAATGGTAATTGGTTTTTTAAAATTATAAATATATCTTCTTATGGATGAACACTTCAAACAAAGCACGGGATAAGCTCAGGGAGTGACAACCCCCCAAACAGAAGGGTGCAGTTTATGATAGAGGATATAAATACAGCTTGGCTGGAATATCACATGCTGTATGAAGTTCTGATGCTCAGCTGTAACATGATGAGGTGACAAACAATCTGAAGGACTTCCTTTTGTTTTATTATTTTACCTTTTTTTTAGTTAAAATTTCAAGCGTTTCCAAGTAAGCCCTGATGAAAAGGCAACACCCACACATCCAACCCATCTCAGGCCAACAAACACAGGAACACAGCAGCATGTACAGAGCTGTTAAAGTGCAGGTCTATGCCACCGTAATGTGTTCTGCCCATTGAAAATTGCATGTGTTGCTCACCTGTCATGAACCTGCGGACATGTTAAGGATTGAATTGAGTTTACTGTTATAGGATACTGTGAATTCAGAAGCTTTGTCAATCGGGGAAACAAACACATCAGTCTGACATCACTCAAAAACATTTGAAGTCAGTGTTTGGTTAATGTGAGAAGCACTGAAAAATAAAGACTTTTCACGGTTACTGAAAGCTGCCACAAAATATCAGCAACTGGTAGATTTAATTCACAATACAACACCTCTGGATGCACAGGGGCATGCACAACTACTACTCATTTGGTACAAACTGTCTATTTACTTCCAATGGTAATACATGTGAAAACATCCCAGACTACCAGCCTACATCAACTAAGCGTGGCCTCGTAATCCCTGATATGTAGGCACAGGAAATGTCCATGAGTCCATTCAGCCTAATTGACTATGAAACAGCTGAGAACATACCTGGCAAACCTTAGAGGCACTTTCAGCCTTTGGAACATGTCTCTGTTTTTGTGGAAAAGCTTGGATGCCTGATTGTCGCTGTTAACAGTGGCTCTGCAGATTCCCCGTCATGATGCACTGCGGCGAGCACACAGCATGTGAAGAGTGCCAATTGATGAAGCGATGATAAGCTTATGGCAAAAGGATAATACACACAAATCCATATGGCACAACAATGTGCTAAATATAGGCCTTTATAAGAGGGCTACTCAATTACAACAAGCACAGATTACTCCACTACTCTTCAAACTGTACACACATGAAGTTCTATTATCAGCTATATTCAGTGTTTTACACTATATTCTTATTTGTTCAGTATTTTTAGTAGCTCCATTTAATTCATGACACAAGCTGCAATAAATGTTTAGTTTGACTGTGTTTTTGGTTGCTTTTCCTGTTGTTTTGGCTAAATATCAAACTTTGAACTCAACACTGAAATCACCTTTTAAACAACAACATAAGCCTTCATGTTCCCAGAGAGAAGTACCTCCTTGTCTGCCTCTGTCACTAATCACATCCCCAAATTTGAAGGGATTCGTGTTTTCAAGACCAAACTCATATTTTGTGGTCACTGTGACTTTTGATTTCCACATGATAGTAGCTGTGTATGTTGTAACCATGACAACAAAGATTTGGTCTAATGTTGAGAATGCACATATTGAACCAAATCACTAAACTCCTCCTACCACTAACCAAGCCATGACCATTATTGTAGTAACCATGGCAACAGAGGTAGGTAAACCAATGTTGGTACAGTCTGTATGTTTATTACAGTTTTTTTTTTTCAATTGCTAACAAGCATTGGTCAAAACTGAAGTCACATTTTCAAACTAAACGAAAACACAATCTGAAAAGTATGAAAAATGAAAAAGGCTGAGGAAGAAACGTCACTGAGCAGCAGGCAACTGTGGACGTCCCAGGTCAGAGATGAGCAAACATTACAATGTGAGCCACTCTCTGCCATGATGGTTTGTCATCATTGGTCTCACTGGACCCTACAGTACAGAGAGATCAAAGGTCAAGGGACACAACATTTGTTGTTGTGGGGTATATGTAATGTGTTATTCGACCCCTCTGCTGCAGTCTCTGACTGGTTGGCTGATGGTGATGAAAACATGAGGCCAAATCGCAGAGGAGAGGGAGTGAAAATGTTTTTTTTGTGTGTGCGTCTTCTTTGTAATTTTATAGTTTTGAGATTCTGCTTTTTTCTTTATATACTTACAGTAAAAATGTATTTTTCATAGGAACTGTGAATCATTATGCACAATGCATGTACTATAATTGAAGATGCTGTGTTGCTGATTCATTCTTGTTACAAAACACAGTAATTCAGTGCGTTAAGAGTGACTGTTTGTTTCCAGAGTCAGACCTGTTGCCAGAGTTGTGGATAAATGATCTTATTTTAAGGCATGTATTAAGTGTTTTGTTGGTGAGTTGAAAAGACAACCTGTGTGCCTGTTCAGGTTGAAGGAGCTGTTGATACATTTGTGTGTTGGTGGAAAGCTGTTCAGTTGGTGATATATGAGTAGCAGCTTTTATACTATGTATTGTCATTTGATTTATTCTTATTACTAAGGAAAATGTCCATAACAAAGGTCAACTCCTCAAATGGTTAGACATTAGACAGTTGGACAGTGGCTACAGAAAGACAAATTAAGACTGTAGAAGCATCTTGACTGATTTTTGAACTTTTTAAATAACAACTCTCAAATGAATTGAAATGAAATAAACCGTCATTTCAGTGACAGCAGTGCTATTGTAAGTCATGTTTGAAATAAACTGTAGCAAAGAGCAAGGTATGTTCACTAGCAGGAGAACCACTGAGGCACCCAGTGATTTCACAGTTTCCACCTGTACACGCAAATAATTCATCTAGAGCCTGGCCATGGTTTGTGATGTTTACCCAGATGTTGAGATTAGAAGAAGCTGTTGACCACCCAGACTCTTACCTAACCTAGTCTTGTACTGAATCCAGAGACAGGCTTTGAGAACACAGATGCAAGCTTGGCTAACACTTGGCTGCTGTCATCTTATTTACAGTACGTGAAACGTCCTCAGATGTTCCCCAACATGGAAATGATTTGTAAAACATTGGAATGGAACCTGAAACATGGAGTGAAAGTCTAACGTTCTGAACAGCAGCACCACTGAAGAAGGCAAACAGGATGTGCTGGGCTGCGTGTCTGTGTGCATGTGTGTGTGTGTGTTGATTGATTGATAGATTTTATAATTTACAATTTCATCATATTGGTGATGTAACACTTGCACATCAACATGTCAGTCCCTCTGTGAGATAATGACGCAGAAGAGAGTGGATGATAGAAGAAAGTGAATTCCCACAGCAGCTCATCGACACATGAATTCTGACATTGTGCTGTAAATCACTCTAAATGCAGGTACTGATATCTGTTATGGCCTCATCAATTCAAAAGCCAAGGCTCACATGACTCTGAAGCATATACACAGGATGTCACAAAAACAGTCGGATGCACTCAGTGAATCATGTTTATTCTGAAACGTGACTTTGAGTAAAACAGCTTAGACAACTGAAGATAATAAAACACAGTGAAGTGGAATGGAGATGCCGGTCAAATAAAACAAAAACCAGGGATGATGCTGCGCCTGATGGTCCCTTCCTCCTGCCTTTTCTTCCCTGCTGATTACCCATCATCTCCAGCCTCAGAACACATGTGAAAAATGAGAAAAGGAGGAGGACGAGAGAGAGAGGGTGAGAGAGGGTTTAAGATGTAGGCGGAGATGCAGGAGGGATAAATATTGAACCCACACAAACTTGGCCACACATCACAGTAACAGTGCTGTCTCTCTCTTCTCTGGCTACAGATTCTTCAACTTAGAGATGACAGTATTGTCTTTGATATCCACATGCAGTTTTAACGTGTGTAACTTTTAAGACCAATTAAATCCATGCACTAGCAGATTCATCCCCCCTCAAGCTGCCAATCCCCCGTCTGCTCCACTCACCACATGCTCTTACTGAAACCAATGCAAACAGCAAAGTTAGTCATGTCAAAAACCCTGTCAGAAAGACTGTGGTGTCTTCAGACATACTCTAGTTTAAGTTATGCTATGCTGTCTTTTTTATTCACTTGATTTACTTGTCACTTTATTGGCACAAATTTTGTTTTCATCAGGTGAAACCATGTTTAGAATGGCATTAAATGAAAATTGAATCTTGAATATTCATAGTGAGATCATGTTGAGATTTGATGACACTTTGTAAACACTGTTTAATCATTAAGTTAGGCGTAGGGGTCAACCGATGGTTGATAACATCTGCCAATATTCAACATACTTATGGCTGCTTTTTCACTGATAACCAGTAAAATAAATGTATTTTATAACGTGCTCCTTTGGCTCTGATACAGCCGTCTCTCTGCCTGAAGTCACCACTCTTGGTTGTGTAACAACGTCCCACACACAGCATTTTTTTTTTTTTTTTTTTTTTTGTTTGTTTAGTTTTTTTGGGTTTTTTTTTTTTTTAAAAAAA
>OMNW01035607.1:43689-54815 GCA_900303245.1 Selene dorsalis
TTTTTTTTTTTTTTTTTTTTTTGGACGCTTACATTTTTGTTGAAATTTTTACATTTAAACAAAAAGATATACATATTTGAATTACATATTCCATTGCAGTCCCAGAATTGGATAGAAAAATAAGGACAGATGTGTTCAACAGGGAACAAACAACAAAAACAAAAACACTTTTCCAGAATGAGTTAAGTTTATGACACTCCTAGAAGATGTATGGTTCACTTCTCTTTTTCCACATAACCACCAACATGTATGTTGGGAACAGGTTTGTTTACTCTTCAGTTTAGATGTAATGAAGTAATAGGTCATGTTTTTCCATCCAAATTCCGTCCATGTTCTTGAATTTGTAGTTGTGTGTTGTGTTTCAAGCATATCACGCTATTCTTCCAATGATGATGTTCAGTTCCCTCTCCCACTTCTCCTTAATGTACAGATTAGAAGCAGCTTCCGAGTCTCTTAGGCTTTGGTAAAATTCACAGTTTGTATTTCCTTTATGAAATAATTCCTTAACTGTAGGTATCTAAATGGTCCCCGTTTTCTAATCCATAACTTGTTTTCAGGTCCTGGAAGTTCATTACATACCCATTCCTTCTTAATGTACACATGGCTGTGGGCCCTTTCTTACCCAAGTCCCTGAAGCTATGATCACTTAAGCTTGGCGTAAATCGGTCATCATATGCAAACCAAGTTAAAAATTTTATATCTCTTTCTAATTTGTGTTGTTTGGCTAAATCAAACCAGATATTCAATGTGTGTACAGTTATTGAATCTATCGAGTAATGACTTCATTAATTTAGGATTGCCAATCAGGGACTGGATCGGAAAACCTGCCACCGCCCTCTCAATGTCTTTCCACTTTGCACTATAGTCCTCATCACACCATTTGACTGTCTGAGTTGTGCTGCACAATAGTAATCTTACCTCCTTTATCTTTTTCCAACTGTAGTGTACAAAATCTGTGTACTTTGGCCCTTCTATATGAATCTGGAGAAAATTGTATCCCAGATTTTGAGCTTTTCTTGTGGAGATTTGAGATTTGAGATGGAGATTGAAAAAACTATTGTAGTCTAGGGAAATTGTTAATTTTAATTACTTCAATTCTTGAGTTAAAATCTAATGGCAGGGTCGACCATCTTTCTATATCTCTACTAATCTGAAGATGGATCTGGTCATAATTTGCATAATAAAGTTGAGTGAGCTGTTTTGTTAGAATCATCCTGAGATATTTAATAGTTTTTGATTTAATTGGTAAGTTCTTTTAATTTGTGGGGTTGGGGTATAACATTACATACATACATTTACATACATTTGTCATACCCTGTTCCTTAATGATATATTCATGAACTTAGTTAAGTGAGTCCTACTTCTTTTTGTGCTTGTTGTGTCCATCTTATGATCCAGAATTACATTAAAATCTCCAGTATACCTTCTGATTCTGATCCTATGTTTGTAAATAAAGCTTTTAAAAAAAGTGTTTGTCATTTTTCAGCAGCGCATAGACATTAATTAATGTGACTACCTTGTCTTCAAATTTTCCTTATATCGTCCTTCCTAATCATTAATTTCTTTCAAGCATTCAAAATTGACTGTGTTTTGTATCATTATTGTAACCCCTCTTTTGCAGCTCCGCTTGCATGTGCTTTAGAAAGTGCTTCTGTAACCAAATTTCTTTAGCTTTTCATGCTCTTCCTAAGATAAATGTGTTTCCTGGATGACGATGACTCTCTTTAAGTTAAGACTCTTTAAGTTTCCTCATTTTCAAAATTGCCTTACTTCTCTTAATTGGGTTGTTTAGCCCAATCACATTTAGTGACAGTAGTGAGATATTGGTCATATTGTTTTTGAAAAAACTTGTACTTTCCTTGGAGTCTATCATAACCATGGTAACCAACAACAACCTTGTAAGAATATAGAACAGTTTGATATAGAACAGGAAAAAAAATTAAATTTCAAAAGTAGGCACGCGTTTTCTAGCTCCTCGATTCTCTGTGATTCTGCTTAAATTCCTTGAGTTTTTCCTTCATTTCTTGTTTAATTTCTTCTTTGAATGTGGTGAACTCCACTTTCAGTTTGGTTTTAAAGTCTTGCATTTCCTTAACAATGTCTTTCAATCCTGCTCAAATCACCGCAGCCGCCTCGGCCTCCATGTATTCTTCCTCACCCTCCATGTCGTCTGTCATATCACCTCCGTCTTCGATGGTCAGTTCAGGTTGTTTTATCAGGTTCTTTTGGTTCGTTTGTCTTCTTGATCTTCCTCCCCTTTCCATCTCTGCTTCAAATGTATCTATTTCTATCAAGGTAATCAAATTCTTTTTTTGTTTTTTTTATTGAGTACTGATCGGGAGCTAGTCACCTATGCTGCCATCTTTGGCTGAGTCAACTTCTCAAGTCAAGGCAATTATATTTGTATAGCCCGTTTTTACAAACAGTTTGTCTCAAAGGGCTTTACACAGCATCATGACAACATCCTCTGCCCTTAGACCCTCACATCGACTGAGGAAAAACTCCCAAGAAAACCCTTTAACAGGGAAAAAATTGGAGAAACTTCAGGGTGAGCAACAGAGGAGGGATCCCTCACCCAGGACGGGCAGACGTGCAATAGATGTTGTATACAGACAAGAAAATAGTTTACAACACAGAATATGGGAAAACATGGAAATGGTTAACAAGAGCTGATGAAGGCAGCTTCTGGTGGGCAGGAGAGGCAGGGAGAGAAGGCCAGCTTAATGGGAGTAATGGATGGCAGACTGGTTTATGAGCAGGGAGGGCAGGCTGGTTCAACAGCAGGGGAATGAAGGTGATGCAGGAGGCGGTTGGTGCAGAGGGATGGAGCGCTGGATCTGTGGAAACCAAGATCTGTGTTGGAGTCTGTGTTGTATAAGGTCTTTTTTATCACAGCTTTTCACAGTGTACAAAAAACGAACAAACAGGATACTGTATTCGGTTTAATCCCAGGTGTGTTATTCTAAATTCAGACACTGTATATCGGTTCAAAATATCAGTTATAGGTTTCCTTAATTATTACTAACAATTACTATCGGTATTACTATCGGTACCCTGGAAAAACCATATTGGTCGATCTCTAGTTAGGTGTGTGATTAACCTCTCATTTCAGATTTTTTCTTCCTGTCATTATCCATTTGCCTCTCCTGACTCATTAATGGCCAGGAGAGACAAACCAGTTGGTCAAATGTACTTTGCCCTTACAACCTCAGAGACACATTATCAGGTAATACTAGCCAGAAAACCAGAGGATATGACCTTTACATAGAGAACTAAATCATCTGCATAAAGTGACAAAAAGACACAAAACTGTTCATATCTGAGGCAGAGGGGTCAGTGTTAATATGCTTGATTAGTTCAATAAAATTAGGTCAAAATCCAAACCTAGGAGTTTGGAAGGTTCCATTCAGCACTATCAAATGCTTTATCAGCATCAAGTGATATTACTGCTACTGGGAATGGAGAGTCAGACCTAGTGTAGATTATGTTAAACAGTTATCTCAGACTGTGATAGTACTGTTAGCCAAGATAATAAAAGGTAGAAGCTTGTAAAAGTAAAAATACTTTGACAATTCAACAAATCGTCAAAGTGATCTATTTGATCAACAAGTGAATGGGTCCCTTTTTTCTTTAATAACAGTATACTTGTAGCAGTATATATATCTTCATATGTAGCAAGTCACATCGGTTGGTTGCTTGTTTACAATCATGTTTAAAGTTATGAAACTGTAGTTCGAAATGGGAAGCACCAGTATGTGTGAAAACACCCATTGTGGCTGCACTTTAGCAGTTTTTAAAGGAACTCTTATTTATTTATTTTTTTGGGCTTTTTTTGCCTTTATTTGATAGTGCAGTTGAGAGAGACAGGAAATGGGGAGCCAGAGAGAGGGGGAATGACATGCAGCAAAGGGCCGCCCGATGCGGGATTCGATCCGGGGCCGGCTGCAGCGAGGGCTATAGCCTCTGTATATGGGGCGCCTGCTCTACCCACTACGCCACACGACACCCCAGGAACTCTTATTTATTAATATATATTATATCACATCCATGCAGACGTAGTATTATATACTGTGTATATGAGTATTGGAACATCTCTAACATGTATGTTTTGTGTAAGATGTTGTATTGAATATAAAATATATGGGTACTGTATCTGTATATCATGGAATGATCCTAACAAGGGATGGTTGTTAAGATTTCAATGGCACTACTAGTTCTGTTGATACCACGTATTGATCTTATTGACTTAACTAGTTAAGAACATGCCCTTAAGGATAAGATAATGATTACTTTACATCGTTGGGCTCAGCAAACAAAACAATCAATACTTCCAAACATTTACTGTGCAACATAAGGTTTCAGTACCCATCCCTAATCCTAACAACTGATTTTTTTAATCCAGTGTCTTGCAGGTATTGAAAAGGCAAATAATCCAGCCTAAATGTAAGTGATCAGATTCCTGGTATAAGTCAAAGAGGCTCTTTTTTTCTAAATCATAGAAGTTCCTTCCTCAAGCCCTATACTGTTGAGTGTTTGTGGTGTGGTTTTCATTTCATGTTGCTTTTCCAGTCTCAATCTCAAATCAAACTGAGTGCATCCAGAACCACAATGGATGGAACTAAGAAACAATGTAATGACACCTGAAATTTGGAAGACCTTTAGCCTATGAGGCCATATCAGTGTATGTGAAGAGCTTGACCCTTCCTTGAGGTTTTCTTATGCTATATGAAAATGTGGACATTGGTTTGTTGATGTCCTCTCAAAAAAACAGAGGAAGTTTTTAAGGTATACAATAGGGCTGCACAATGTTGGGAAAACCTGACATCACGAGGTTTTTTGTTTTTGCGATGAGTATTAGCCCACCCCACCCCCCGTTTATCTGGAAGTCAGTATTCCTCCACACAGGCCGGCTCTGGAACACGCTGTATCACTCCGCCTCTTTCACACACTGCTGATCCAAACAGCTGATAGCCGAAGTGATGCAGCATGTGGCGGAGCCGGCCTGTGCGGGGGAATACTGAGGGAGTTGGTCAGTTCCAGATAAACGGCTTTTTCCAATCCATTGGACTGAGAAATGTGTAGCTGTATAACGTACACTTACATGGGTGTATTATTTTGTGGCGGGACTTCTTAAGTCAAGTAACGGCGCATGGGGTCTGAACATAGGTGTCCTCCCATCCCTGTATGGCAGTCTCGCAATTCTACAAAAAGTGAATGTGCAAAATATCTGTAATATAATGTTCTGAAATACAGTAGTACTGTAAATTTCCAATGATAAAGCAGTACAGTAAAGT
Organism: Selene dorsalis; assembly: GCA_900303245.1. Classification (NCBI taxonomy): domain Eukaryota; kingdom Metazoa; phylum Chordata; class Actinopteri; order Carangiformes; family Carangidae; genus Selene; species Selene dorsalis. Next base: position 48,984 of record OMNW01035607.1, read on the forward strand.
AGACTGTACCTGTCCTCTTCTACATCTCTGGATTATGGTGGACACAAAGGATCTATTGATGTTTGGTTGGACCCTTTGGCCTGCCTCCCTCACTGTCATGCCATACACAAGGACATGGTCTATGACAGTAGCCTGAATGTCATCATCAAATGACCACTGTTTGTCATCTTGCGCTCTGAACTCTCTTATATTGGTTGTCACAGCATGAGAAAGAAGTGTGATCAATGTTGAGTTGTTGTGTTTGACGGATGATAAATGTGTTTTATTTGTGTTTATGTTTTGCCACTTGTTGCTATTATGATACTATAAAACTGTGTTTTATTGCATGAGAATGTGTTTAGAGTTTTGCAAAAGGGATGACTTGAGATATTCTGCAAATAGTGTTTTACTAGGTGAAAATTCAGTGAATGAGTTTAGACAACTGAGCACCTATTCACACAACAGAAATGAGTGTTTTAGCAATTCAAAAAAACTGTAAATGGAACATACTGCATACATTGTCTGCTCCCTTCTACAGGCAACTGGGGAAGTTGGTAAAGGTCTCATTCCTATTAAGTTACATTACAATATGGTAATATTACATTCCTACATTGCCAATAATATATAGATACAGTTGTGACATTTTCATTCTAGTCATTCTTGTAATGAATATTGTTTTCTATGAAATCAGTTTCCTACTCATCATGTTGTCAGTGCCTTGAGCCAGGTTGTGACACAGTCTCTAATGTAAATGATTAAACTAGAATGATGCTCAGTTGGACATGTTTCTGCAAAGGTCAGGTAATCTTACACATCTGTTAGAGCCAGAACTGTACAAACTGATTAATCTCACCACCACATCTGTGATTAATGAGTTTGTACAGTACAGTATTATGTCACTTTTCCTATAGATTGCTAGAACAATTAAGAAAATTCTTTCATGCAGGACTCTAATTAAGTTTTGGTGCACATCACTTCAGGACTAATCCTACTGGCAAAAACACCAACAATCAGACACAGGTGAACACATAATCTTCTTGGAGAAGTTAACAGCCTGTGCTTTTAAGTGGGTTCCCTGTAGCTGCGACCAGAGCAACAATTCTACCCCACATGGTCTAACCTTAACTATGTGGAACAAAAACATTCATATTTAATATCTAGATAATATGAGAAAACTGAGGAGACTTTCAGTTTGTTGTTGTCATCATGCTGGCAGCCTCTCAGACAGAAGTGACTTGCTCGCTCAGGATCTTAAGCCTCACATTCATCAACAGCTTTCTTGCTATTCGTGTTTCAATAGTTGAGTTTGTTTTTTAGGTGGTTTTCCAATGGCAGTCCAACACTGGGGGTAAGCCACGTAAATTCATTCAATGAGCATTTGATTTGGGTGACTTGTGTTTACTTTGATCAGCCACTGGATTACATAATATACCAAATCCTGCATTTTTTTAAAACTCTAATACCTAAAGAAGCTTAGTGGCCCTTCAAAGCATCTTGCAAAGATGCTTTGAAGAACTGAAGGGTGCTTTAAACCTGAACTACAAAGGCTGAAGGGTGTTTGGGTGCTGTATATTCAGACTGTGAAGGTCAAGCAGTCAGTGTTTTGGTAATCTGTTTTGCCTTTTTGCTTTAAAGCTGGTGCACACAATAGTGTCAATTTAAATTCAATGAAGAGAAGAGATTTCTTGTTGCATTATTTTTGGACCAGTTGCAGCAGATAAACATTATCATTCAATTAAAATGGTGCTCGTTTCCACTTGCAGTATTTATTCTCCCTTAGCTATGTTTTGGTCTCTACCAAACACTGAGAGAAAATGTAGCTGATGAATATTTCTGTGTTGATCTGTTGTTTGGTGCAGTAAGCTGCTGCTGGAAAATATGTAAACGAGAGCAGTGTTTGTGTGGTAAAGAGCCAATGCAGTCAGCTAAAGAGTTATAGCTATAAAGTGTATTGAATTGTGAGGACCCTGGTCTACGATGAAGAGCTTCATCACACACTTGGTTGAAGCCATATTAAGAGATGATACTGTGCTGTACAGCCATTGAACCAGATCCCTACCTACCTCAGATACCTAATGAATAATGTCAAAATCATCTGAAATCTAAGAAAACTGGGGGCAGTTGTAAGATTTTATTGATACCAGTGCAGTTATTGACTCCTGTGGATTTTCTGTGTGGATGAAACAAAAAATCTTGCTACTGCATGGTGACAGTCCTCCTCTTTCTTCTGTCAACTTCCCCCTGTCTGCCCCATCTTCCCTCAGTAGTATGAACAGGAAGATAGGCATTGCTGCCACTCCCATTCTCGGCCTCCTCTGCCAGCTGTTTGGTTGCCTTCTTTAGGTTCCCTCTGGTCATTCCCGTGTCCCGGGCGTGTGGTTGACAGCCCCATGTAGCCTCGACATCCAACTTCCACTGGATAGATGGTAGTCTTCCAGCCAACCTTTCAGCACTCAGCAGCCAGCTCTGAGTACTTGGCCTTCTTGCGTTCATAGGCGGCCTCGACCCCCTCCTCCACTGTTATGGTGAGCTCAATGAGGAGCACGGATTTTTTTCCTTGGTGGACAACGCCACTATGTCAGGGCAGAGAGATATAGCAGTGATTTCGACTGGGATACAGTCTTGTCATTTGTGTTCCTTACAGTCTGGTCAGCGGACTCTCTCAACTCAAGAACGAGTCTGGTCTTTTCCTGTCTGTAGCCCAAACTGATGGATTAAAGCGGCAGCTGGAGGGTGTTCTTTCCGAAGAGGTCAGTTTCAAAGAGGAGTGGGATTTTCTCTCCCCCTACGACGAAGATGGTCCTTTCTGTCCTTTCTGACCCCTCTTCTGAGAGACAGGCTCCGTGATTTTGAGGGCTTGATCTTCATTCGAGCCCACGAAGTCAGTTCGTCCATCCTTTTCAGCAGTCTTGATGTACATGCTGCTGTCTGAAGGAGGCTGGTGACGTCGTCCATGTAGCCCTCAGTGAGGGTAGTCTCTGCCCAGCTGGTAGCTTGATCCCTCCAACCATCTGTCTTGCACCAACGAGGATTACCTCAAAAGCTGCCACGAACAGGACAGGAGAGATGGCACACCCAAAAGCAATGCCTACTTCTAACTGTTGCCAGCCAGTGGTGAAATCTTGGAGGGCAAAGCACATCTGCAGGTCATTGAAGTAGGATGCAACCATGTTCTTGATGCAGGAGGGCATGTGGAAGAACTCTGTGGCATAGTTGATCAGCTGGTGTGGGACTGCTCCATATGCGTTCGCAAGATCGAGCCAGACGACATGGAGGTCTGTCTTCTCCTGCTTGGCCTTCTGTATCTGGTCCCAGAATATTGTAGAGTGCTCTACGCACCCTAGGAAGTCTGGGACTCCCGCCTTCTGGAGGTTGGTGTCTATGTAGTTGTTCTCAAGCAGGTAGGTGGTCATCCTTCTGGCCAGCATGGAGAAGAAGATTTTGCCTTCTACATTTGGCAAGGCAATGTTTCTGAACTGGCTGATGTCTTTGGAGTTCCCTTCCTTGAGGATGAAGACTGCTACAGCTCTTTGCCATTCGGATGGAATGAGTTGTTTTTTCCAGGCAGTTCTCATAAGGTACCGTAGCAGCTCTAGTACCTTGGGACAGTTCTTATAGAGCTTGTAAGGGACTCTGTTGGGGCCTGGTCCTGATGAGGACCTTGCCTTCCTCATGACCTGCCTGTCTTCAGCACATAGCCAGTGCTTGTTGACTGCTTGTTGACACAGTCCCTCTGTCTTCTCAGCAGCAGAGGAGTGAGGGTTGAGAAGAACTGATCCTCTGAGGCCTGTTAATGACATCTATTTACTTTTTGACCTCTGAACAAACCAGCACAGATCAACACGCAAACACTGAAGTAATTCACACTGATTAATGTCTTAATAATATCCATTTGTCACACATATGTGTGTACTGTAACATGCACTACACTATACATCAGCAGCACTGATATTCCCCCCAAACCACACACACACACAGATTTATTCTCCTCTATTTGGCAGCCATGGCAACAACCATTTGCCTCAGAATTTTAATCACTAAATCTGCACAGTGGGTTGTTATCAGATTATGGGATTATCCAATCCACACAGAGAAATCAAACAGGCCCCGACTCAATCACAGAGATACATAGGCACACATGCTCACTCTCTCTCTCTCTCTCTCTCTCACACACACACACACATAGATATACACACACACACCAGTGTGAGGGAGAGCAAAACAAACAGAAGACGAAAAACACCAGAGATGAGTAATCACAGTTACAAGGCTGCCCTCTATAGATGAGAAGACAAGCTGCAGCCTGGACACACTCAGACTGATGGAGCATCGGCCATCAGTCTCTGTGGTGGATCACAGCAACAGGGCACATGTCAGTGCTGAACTGACTGAAACATCTGCACAAATCACTAATTCAGCATCGATATAGAATTGTAACTGGGCCATTCGAGAAGAAAAAGAATTCTAATCTTACGGTTACCACTTTATCTCATGATATGAAGACTTTTTATTATAAAAGTGCAACTTTATCTCTGTCATACATGCGTGTATCTTTAAATATCATGGGTTTATTCAAATATTGAAAATTCATTCTTGTAATATTTTTGGCATAATGCATGTGCGCGCATGATCATCTTTATGTTGCGAACTGTTTTCTTGTCTGTATACAACATCTACTGCACGTCTGCCCGTCCTGGGTGAGGGATCCCTCCTCTGTTGCTCACCCTGAAGTTTCTCCTGTTTTTTCCCTGTTAAAGGGTTTTCTTGGGAGTTTTTCCTCAGTTGATGTGAGGGTCTAAGGGCAGAGGATGTTGTAATGATGCTGTGTAAAGCCCTTTAAGACAAACTGTTTGTAAAAATGGGCTATACAAATAAAACTGCCTTGCCTTGCCTATATGTCTGATGAATGGGTGAATAATGGATGGATAATGGATGGATTGATGGATGGATGGATATTTTGCCATTATTCTTGTTTTTTTTTCTCTAATACATTATAATATTCTGGTTCTTGGTAAAGACAAAGGTTGTGACACTTTTCTTTTAATTGTGGTTGTTAAAGGTGTGTGTGCTGCCACTACACACACACATCAGCCAGATAGCCTTACTTTGTTTCTATAAGCCACAGATCACAAGTTAACACTGGGAATATGAGAGCTTTCTTTATAGGTAACAGTTTGCTGTTGATGTTGACATCTTAAAATAACTATTCAGAGAAAAAAAATTCCCTATAAAATATTCATTTTTAAAAGTACAAATGAGTCTGATTTAGCTTTTGCATATTTTATATTTCACAGATTAAAATGCACCACTGCTGTGTGGCTAGAGAACATTCTACCTACTCTACTATTACTATTCTACTATTAATTAAAGACCAAGCCATTGATACACAAGGCTCCTACTAAAATGATTACTCGATATGCTATGTGTGTGATATGAGAGGAAAACAGAGCCTTCCCACAAGATAACAAGCAGCCACACCATGGTTCACTTTGAGTCTAACAACAGAAGGGATTAAATCATCTCTAACTCTTCAAGCTTTGAGAACCACAAGATGTTGTTTCTCTCCAAAGGACATTTAGAGCAAACAGAGGTTCATAAACAGTCAGTCTGACAGACAGAGGATAAGAGGAGGTAACATGCATGAAAGACTGGCCTTGCTTCATTTCATTTCCTGTGATTACCTCGACATGTTGTTAAACAACCATTAAGCCGATCAGAGGGAGAGCCAAAGTCATAAACAGCAAAACTACACTCTTACTTTGATTTCATGCTTAGACTTAAACTTTTTCAGGTCAGCACATACATAGACATACTCCCGTCCCCTGCACACATACAATACCAGGAGAAAAAAAA
>OMNW01035607.1:75436-96722 GCA_900303245.1 Selene dorsalis
TGCTACAAATAACTCACTTTTCAAACATCACATTTCTTATAATCTGTGCATTACAAATTTTAAATCACATTTGAGAAACACGTGTTTCTAACGACAAAGTCCTAGTGACAACAGCAGTGTGAGTTTTCAGTGGGATTGTTTATTTGGTACAAAATATTGTTCTTTGTCAACCTTGAGCACTGTGACCCTGCAAATCAGGTTTAGATAATACTAAAGTTGTCATGTAATGTGTTTTAATAGAAATAAAATGTATTACTTTTTAAATAAACTATAATGTTGTTTTTCCTACAACATGAAGTGAACAGTGAGAGATTTAGGCTACACATTCTGATCCTCTCAGTTTTCAAGTGTTTCCTTTACATAAGTATAAAGACATAAAATACTTCCCATGCTTTAGCTGTCACAGGTGAGTATTGTGATGAAAAAGCAAATGGAGCACATACATGTAGGATCAACATTTTGCAACAAATACAGTGTGTAAAGATTTGTGTTGATAAAGAAAGCAAGGAAAGGTATGTTGTTAGAGTTTGTCTTGTGTTCCTGCTGTAGTAACTCAATCAGCGTATTTGCTGTGTCTGTATCGGCATTTCTTCGCCACACCTGAGCATAGATGTGAGTCTGGAATGGCATGTTCCACACCCTGTACCATTCACTGACAGTGGTCCAGTAAAGCTGCTGGTTTGACATTTACCTGAATTCAAACCTGTCAAACTTTTTATATGTTCAGATCTCACAGTTTCCACAGGTCAAACTGAAGTTCAACAACATTTGAAACTGTAGCACACAGACACAGAACATGCAGGGTTTCCAGTAGTAAAGGTGGGCCTCCACACATAATACAATGCAACACAACATCAGCAGGCACCTAAGAAACCCCCCCACCACTCTATGGCACCACCCTGGGCAACAATGTTTCTAAAGCTGATGGGTGTCATACCTGTCATTCCTGCACTGAACCCACCTCCTCCAGGTAATAAAACTGTAGTGACAGCACAGACACACCTCACAGTTACCCAGGTCACACCTCCCTGAGGAATGTGGACTCTAAGGAAAATATGCACTTCCCTTTTTTCATGTCACACCTACACACATTCAACCACCAGTTCAAAGATAGGCCTAAATAAATGTCTGATACCAGACATAGTGTCACACTCATGTCGTGCACAAACACTGCAGTGAGCCAGGGGCAGAGTAGAAGATGTAGATGTAGGAAGAACAGTATCATTTTATCCGGTGTATGGAATTGATACAAGTGTAAAGTGTCCACTGATCTTGTCTGTACATTTTGTCCACACAGTGTCCACAGCTGCAGGTCATTCAGTCTGGACACTCTCAAAGTGAGAGCTGAGCTTTAATCCTTGGCCTTCAGTCAAGCAGTATCAAGACTGAGGTCGAACCTCCACTGTTTGTTGCATGTCAAAGACCTATCCTCCTATTGTGTCTGAGGAGAACAGCTGATCCTTATTGTTATTGATAGGGCTCCATGTAACCTGATGTGCCCCCCAGCAGTCTAAGCCTATAGCAGCGTAGCTATAAAATGGATCAGGGCTACCTGAGACAAAAGCACAACTTCAGAATTTTTTGATCATTTATAAAAAGGAGAAACTGAAATAATATATTGATTTAACTATTCTGACTCTATGCTATGACCCTGCCTCTCATTTCTCTTCATCATCTCTCAGGTGTTTGATTAGAGTCTATATGTATAAATGCAACTTCCAGAGGAACAATCATCTTTTCAGCCCTCTGTCTGGTGCTGGTTTCACAAAGATATCTCAGACTGTAGAGTAAGGGCAGTGTTAGTTTTGTACACAGTTCATGGAAGTGAATTTGTTTCACAAAAATACTGGCATCTTAAGCCAAAAACACCTACCACCAGGCTAACTCAGGCCTATCAATGTTATCGTGGTTCATGGTGACTATCTATAACCAGTGGTGCCCAAAAAGGTAAAACAGGAAACATGGTGTATGTGTATTGCTAACATTGCTATAAAGAGAACAAGCAGTTTTTCTTTCATTGTTATACTCCTCAGTGAAAGTAAAAGTAAAAAATGAAATTCTCCATTAAAGTCATTAAATTAAATATTTTCTCTTGGGGCCAATGGAACTGAGCAGTTGCTTGCAGTTCCTCAAAAAAGTCTAACTTTATTTTACTTTCACAATTCACTGCGCCACACTTTGGTTTAGGTAGACAGGTGCTAGACTGCTTTGTTCAATAGATGAACTTAAAGGAGACATATTATGCTTTATGCTGTTCCATATTTTAGAACATCCTTACAGTGTTATAATATCATATGTCCATGCTATGAGCTATAGGGGTCCTGCTGTAATCCACCAACCAGATTTCACATGGTTTCAAGATCTCCTCGAGATTTGCGCAAAACCTGACCTCAGGTTTTACCATCCAATTAGAATGAATGGCCAAACTGAAAGGGATCTGCCCAAAACAAGCCCACGTGTCCAGCTGGCCCCTGGGCTTTATGGCAGGGCAGGTCCAGATACAGTGAATTAAAAAAAAAATTATTCTAAAGGATTGAGAGTCTGAAAGAAACAAGATTCTAGAGTCTGATCCAACCAGAACTGAACTGTTTCATCTCAGTGCAGTTTCCCTGAGGTGGTAGTCAGGGTAGGAAACCAGATTTGATGCATAGAGTTGGTTGGTTATATGGAAGTTGAGTTACATTTTCAATGATACTGTTCTCAGTGTCAGAATGAGGTGCTCTGGGTTGACTGGTGAGGAGAAAAGTATTTTTCCATTTTTAGTTCAGCACCAGAACAAAACATGAAAAACTTAAAAGGGTTTTAACCACAGTCCAACTGCTGCATACATTTATGATTCCACTCTACTTCTACATTGATTTCTAATTGTATATTCATCCCCAGTCTGCCCTCATTTGATAATATATATAACAGCCTTGTGCTTTATTTCACTCATCTTAACTCTTTACAAAGTTGAGTATTAGATTTACAATAATATTTAGTTCTAACATTTAAAAAAATGGCAACTAAAATGCACTATTGTGCTTCTCATATGAGCAGCACGGTGAGTTGCTGCAGTACAACACTCTAACTCCCAGCAGAGGAATCAAATGCAGCTGACAGAACCCCCCAGGGGAGACCTGCACTACATTTCCCAGCTTGCCTGTGAGGGAACTCGATGGGTTCCATCTGTAAGCATGCCAACAGCAGCAGCAGAAAGTTAGGGTAGAACACATTGTCTGAACTGCTCTGGTTGTCCTGTTGTCAAGCAGATAAAAATCATGAAAGTGTGTATGTATGTGGAGCGGTGATCTCCTCCCTCACAGAAATCATAGTTTAGAACAGAACCTCTGAGTGATCCAGGAAATCTAAGGAGATAAAAACCTGCTGAGTGTAACATTTACACAATATTCAGCGTTCACTACTCCCCCCTGCCCTGCAGCAGCTAGTGAAAGATAAACACGCTGGACTACACTGGGGTCTTCACTCCATCGAGCAGTGCATCAGTCTTTCCTGTTGGCTGAATCATGCCCACGCTGATGATCAGAATGCTGCTGTACCAGTTCAACAGTCCAGCCATACATTCCATCTGTGGTGAACCTGGACCAACCTTACAGGCTACACCCTGTTGGAATGCTTCACCTTTCATCATAGAGGCAGCCAACCTCTGGCACTTTGATGACAAAGATAAACCCCAAAATCAATTTGATGCACTTTAAAGTTTTACTGTGAAGTTTTGCAACAATTTTACATTTGATAATTGCTTTATTTGTTACCGTTCAGCCTGTGAACCATAGACTGAACACAGCATTATAGTGTCTGTGAGCCTAGAAATCTGATGATATCTACTGAATCAATAACTGCTGAAAATGTGCATTGTAGAACACAATGGACTCATGAATGAATTAGTCCTCTACTGTAGTTTCAGGTTGTGGTTTGGGTGAGCTGTGTGTTTACAGAAGGGGTCACTGATTCATCAGTGACTTTAGTTACCCATGGCTTGTTATTTGGTTGCAAAGGACAATTGTGTGTGTGTGTGTGTGTGTGTGTGTGTGTGTGTTGTGTATATATGATATGCATAATATATCACTGTTGGCCTCTAATGATGACATGATGGATATAAGCACAGTGAAGTCACATTTAGCCCTTTACACCACTAAAATCCATTTCATTCTTTGAGTGTTGGGTGTTAGTGTTTGTCCCTCACACACACATTGATCTCTACTGTGTCAAACCTGATACATTCACTCTTTAGATGTTGTTGGCCGATGTCATCTATCTCTTCTAGCAACTGCACGACTCTCTCATTTCCAAATTGTAATCATATCTATGAATGAGGTAACGTACAGGCAGGGTCCATCTACAGGTCAGGCTGAAGCCCAACAGACGTCAGAACAAGAGAGTGAATCATAACACCAGATTCAGCAATTGATGCTTAAACCAGGCTTGGTGAAGACAGCTCATTTAGAAACAGATTTAGGACCAGGCTTACTGTCAGCTGGGATGACTAAACCAGGCTTTGCCCAAGGAGAGGTGATGGCTCAAAGTCCCCAGGGTCAGACTTGTACTAGGGTGCTCGGTGCTTGGATGTAAACTGGAGGCTAGCATTAGAGGTTACCCATCTGGAATGCTGGCAGGACAGACAGGTGATTGTGGCCTGAGAGCTAGAGGTGAGGGGTGAGGGCAGGTTTGGATATGGATTTGCCAGTGCCAAAGTAAAAAAGTTATGTCCAGGGCAGAAGAGGTCAAGGTCATGCCTAGGTCACTTTTATTTATATAGCACATTTAAAAACAACATGGTTGACCAAAGTGTTTTCAGCAACACTTTCTCCTGCTCACATCAATGTTCCAACTTTATATATAATCTGTATCTGTATCTAAAGGTGTTAAAGGAGAAGTTCCGTTTTTTGCAACCTGGACTTTATTTCTAGCATAAAATGCGTTCATTTACTCACCCAAACAACTTTGGTGTAACTTGGAGTCCTTCAGAAGATACTTAGATCCACTCGCAATCTACGTATATCCATATAATGGGAGTGATGGGGCATCAACAATGCAGCGCCTAAATAAGACATTATCTGCTGTGAAACTCGTTCATTTCACCAATATTTTGTTATGAATCTCCAGTACTATTCCCCTGTGAGTTCAGAGTGGTTTGGAGTTGCCTTGTTATTATCATCTGGGGTTTTCTACAGGGGTTTTTACTAACGTCAACTACTTCAATGACATCACTGGCGGGCGCCACCACAGCACGGCTCGTTCACTCCATGCCCAACTCAGATAATGCCTTATTTAGAGGCTGCATTGTGGATGCCTCATCACTCCCATTATATGGATATACGCGTATCGCGAATGGATCTAAATATCTTCCGAAGGACTCCAAGTTACACCAAAGTTGTTCGGGTGAGTAAATGAACGAATTTTATGCTAGAAATAAGGTCCAGGTTGCAAAAAACAGAACTTCTCCTTTAATACAATAAGAATAACAAGGGCTTAATTTAACAATAACTGTTTCTCCAAACAAAGTAACCAAGTCCAGTTTGAAGTTCAACTCAGACAATTGTTCATTCATACATTTATTCTATTGAAATGTGCTGGCATATTTGAAAAGAGGTAGTGCCGGTAAAATATGCAGCAAATCACATAGTTATTCTGCTTCTTCCTCCCAGATTAGAGAGCAGCAAGAAATCTTACATTTCAACTCAAAGATTAAGTTTCATCTTCCAAGAGGAATTGCTATCATATATTAAAACACTACAAAGAGCCACCAGTAATGAACAAAAGGCTGCTGACATCATACTGTGAACTGAGTGTATTATCTGTACTTGGATAAACTGACTTTGAATTGTAGCAGTACTTGGACTGAGACTGATGAGGTTTCACTGGTAGAAAATGTTGATTGAGAAGTGGCCTGGGAGTTAGATGGCATCAGTGTTTGAACTTCTTTGAACGTGAACTCCCTGGGGTCAAAGGTCAAGATGTAATGAACTCTAAGGCCACTGTCTCTAACTCTAACCCCAATTATAAGAACAAGCCATGTCAGCGGTGTTACAGACACAAAAACTCTGACACTAAATAACATTTCAATGTGAAAACGAACAACATGAAGAATAATGGGCTGTGAATTGCTAACTGTTTGTTTGTGAGAGAATGAACAGGGAGAGGAAGAGGCCGCACAGGAAAAGGACAGGTCCCAACTCCACTGTTAGTTTCCTCAATCAGACATGACTCAGGAAACACACACTGTTTCTTGCAGCTGATAACAGTGGTGTAGCAGTAGCCTTCTGCACAGATGTTCAATGACACTGCTTCACCTCACCAGAGGGATGGAAACAGTGACTCCACTCTGTGTCCACCGTCCATTCAATACAGTCGATCAGAGGGGTTCGACATGAATAAAGACATAATGTTCACACATTCCAAGTTTGCGTACTTTTAAATGTCAAGAACGCAAGAAGTCAAGTGAAAAGGAAATGTTTACACTATCAATGCTCAAAACAAGACAAGGTGCAGCTGAGGTGTGGACGTGTTGCAACAAGTGACAAAATACACAAACACAAAGCCAAGTTGAGAGGATTCACAGACAAGAGTCTCAGACATGACAAAAGTCATGCATCTTGTATGTGCATGACCCTCTGCATCTCATCCATCATCCATCTAGACCTGCCTGCACACCTGACCCACCTGGTCCCAGACTGATATCTGCTGGTTTGGATCAGAGAATGTCAGTCTGCTCTGCCCAGCCAGAGACCATCTTTCTACCCAGCACCATGGCCTCCACCACCCCACACCCAGCACAAATCAGACCAAAGCTAAGGATCCCTCAGCTGAGACAAGAGAGCCAGCCCTTATTCAAGATTACAACAAACCCTTAAAGGGGAACTATGCAACTCTGGTTGTTTTTCTGCTGTTTTGCTAACCCTCCTCCCGGTCATGTGCATTTGTTTTCAATGAAGCCAGCAAGAAAGCAATCCATGGAGCGGTGGATAACGTTATTTGTTATATAGACGTTACGATGTGTATATTTGTCTTATCTGTCATAAACAAGAGATTACAGGTTACAGGGCACCTTTGTGTAATGGTGCTGCCGAGATGAGAGCGGGGCCACTGGGTCAGAGGCTCTGATGTTACAAGGTTGGTTTTCAGCCAAGAGATGCAGGTGGAAGAAAGAGAGCCTCCATTCTCACTGTAACAAGTTACAAGTCATGTATTTAACCATCACAATTACTCTGAAGCTGTTTAATTAAGGTAAAAATGAAGCATAGTTAAAGTAAAAACTCATACGATCCATACAAGGGACTCACAGCAGAGAAACCTCAGGGTCTGCTTCAGTCTGCATTTATCAGAGTAGTGCTGAGTGTAACATATCAGTCCCACTGCACAAGAGCTGACTTATCAAGGCCTGGTTGATGATTGTATAATCATTACCTGCTAGTTAACCTGGAATTCCTGTGGAGAATCGTAGTATCACTGACACACACACACACACACACACACGCACACACACACACACAGACAACAATCACACAGACAACAATCACACAGTAGGACAGCATCCAGTTGGACGGGCTCAGCCAGTGTAGTCCTGGCTGCCACACCCTTCTCAGCTGTGTATCACCTCACCTACCCATGCTGCACATCTACACACATACACGCACACACACACATACATTTTTCATTCACATTTACATTTTCCACTTCCAACTCATCTCTATCTGTTACTATTATTATATCTTTCAGGACATTGCATTATTGTGTTGTGTGTTGTGTGTGTGTGCGTGTGTGTTCGGTTAATATGTGGGAGGTGAAGGTGGTGAAGGTGGGTGAAGGCAGGGCGGGGCGTTCCCGTAGCCCCGCCTCTCCGCCGACAGGTTCACGGGTTGAGAGAAATCTCTAAAAGTGAACGTAGCAGGTGATGAGCTCAGTGCTGCACGGAGACAGTGGGAGGAGAAGCTTTAACACTGAAGGGTGTGTGGACATATTAGACGCGCGACACACTCAGAGCAGTGTGCGCAGTGGAGCGAGCGGAACACACACACACAGCTGAGGGTCACCTGTCCTGGGACTGTTCTGTCGGAAGCCGCTGACAGGTGGACTGTCACCATGTTCAAGAAGAAGGGAAAGTCCGCTGTGATATCACAGCCCAAGACAACGTGAGTAGGACACTTTGTTTCAGTCTTCCTCGAGTCTTCTTCACTTTTTCGCTTCAACCTTTATTTTAAAGCTGCTACTTAAAGCGAGTCACGTCAACACCCTCACCACCGGAACTACCCTCACACTCTTCATTTATCACATTTATCGTTTCTGTGCAACACTCACCCTAATGCTTTTCAACAATAATGTAAAAAGTATTGAAATAGAGAATAGATTTAGACATAATCCGTGGATGAAAGGTGGAATAAACACTTGCATGATGTATTATATTTATTCCCACAGCCTGTACAGATCATGTTTTATGACAGGTCAGGTTGTTTTTTTATCAGTCACGTTGAGTTTGGAAGCTGAGCTGAACATGCAACAAGAAGAACAAGCTGTGCTTTATGCTGGATGAACATAATACATGCTATCTGCTATAGGTTGACTAATAATAGACAGTGGATGTAAAATGAATGGAATGTTTAAGGCTAATTTCACAGGAAAGTCTGCATTAGATTGCACAACATACTTTAAGCGAGCAGAGGGTGTGGCTGATAGGCTGTGCAGTTAAGTTGTAGTAACTGGTTTGATAAGTATTAGGCTGTCCTCCCCAAGGCAGAGTGAGGAGTGAGGAACTGCCTGCAGCCTCTCCCACATTGCTGGCTCAAGCTCAGTCCCCCTCCCTGAGTCTTCTCACAGAGGCTTTCTGCCCTGGAAATAATAAAGTCAATAGATGTGTGTGGAGTTTGATGTTGCTTTTTGTGACAACATTTTCCCCAGAGACTGTTGATTGTCATCATGTCTTTAAAGACAATGGAGCGGTAATGCTCTCTGTCACTCAGCAGGTGCTATGAAAATACCAAGAGATCTATCTGTCAGATAGTGGTCTTCCAACGTAAGGTTTGTTCCACCCACTCATGACAATCCTCCACAGGACTGTGCTGTTCACCCACCTCACTTAGATAAAAAGTCAATACTATTCATTTTGAGTTAGAATTTCTGTAGCTATTTCATGGATCAGGGGTGAGCAAATATGTTGTAGTGAGGATAAGACTGGACTGTAGCTTCAGTTTTAATTTGGCTTGCAGATCAGTCCAGACAAGTTTACCAAAATTAAGTGTTGTTTTAAGCCAAAAACATTAGACAACTCAGGAGCAATCTCAGGTCATAAACCACTGTTACCATGGTAGCATGATAATTAATTACAGTTACCCTTAGCTGAAGCACCAAACCACACAAAAAAATTTCCAGATCAGATTATTTAACTTACTTTTTATTGTTTCATTCTTTGCTTAATTTTCTGTACCCAGAACGCATTGTACCACAGTCAGCTCAAGATTGTCAAGAGCTAAAATGCCCTGTGCAACAGATGAGTTTAGACTTTGTGTATCACATGTATTTGTGTATAAGTCTGAGTGTTAGTTCTATCTAAGCCAAAGTCAAACCAACCCCTGATGAGCCTGATAATGAACAGTCATTGAATCTCTGTAATGCAGCGAGTTTAAGCCAGATAATCTTCAAATGCTGTGGTTGAGAGGTAGAGAAATACATTTCAGAGTATATTTCCTCTCTTTAGACATGGATGGATAATAACTAACCTACAGAGCAAAGAGTTCAAAGAAGCAAATGTGGTCACAGAGATGTGGCTGCAGAGAGATGCACAACCATTGCAAACAATGCAGTGCTTCCACGCTCAGCCAGCCTTCTTGTTTGTTTATTGTCTCATACTCTGTCCATGTGTCGGGCTTTAAACACATGGATGGAGAGGGGGCTGCTCATGCACAGTGGGGCTCTGGGTTCACCATGACGCTCACAGTGCTCCACACCCTCTATGACTTAGTGCTAGAGCGTTCTGGTTCTAATTTGACCCTCTCCCAGTGGAGACCTCTGAGCTGCCTTTCTGAGATCAGCTAATGCTCCAGTGCCAGTTCCTTCCCAGAACCGCAAGTACCGCTGTGAGAACACTGAATTTGCGCCACAGAGTTTCCCAGGGAACTACTGACAGCATGTCTGGACACAGAATATAGTTGAGCAGGTAGAACTACCTTAGTGTTGTTTAATGATTGAGTAAAAAAAGTATTCTGGGAATCAAGACAAAGACTGTTTGTAGTTGTGCAACATTTCTCTTTGAACACAGTGGGAATGTTCAGGGTGGTGTCTGTTATCATCTCGTCCCCTCCCTCCCTGCACAGCATGCAGAGGGACAGTATTGTGAACTGTGTGTGTCTCATCCATGTAATAAATGTGGACTGTGAATGAGTGCTGTGCTCACACAAGGACTGTCAGTTTGAAGGTTGCAGTGAAAAAAGAGCAGTGTTTGTGTTTGCGGTTGTGCTGTAATGTGACAGAAACCTCCTCAGAGTGTTTTTCCTCTGGAGCGACTACCTGTGGTTTCTGCAGAGCCCTCCAGGATTCACCAGTTTAAACTTGTTTCATATCAAAACCAGCAGAAGCTGTGAAATGAAAGTCAGTGTCCAGTGTGCATTCAGCAGGCATTATGTAACTTGTGCACAAACGGTGCATGGGCGTGGATGCATGTTTAAAGCACTGGGTGGTGGAATAGACACTCATGGACAGTCTTTGCTCTGTGTTTGGTACTGGCTCATAGTCGGTATGTTGATGTTCAAACATTTTTGAGTTTCATGTGACCACATGAGTTGACATGTGAAGTCACGGAAATGACCCTGATGATTAGACTGGGGCAATTTGAATGTGAAAGCTGAAGCACTGGATCTTTGAACCTGATGCAGCAATCAATCATGGCTATAAACTAGATAACAACATCTCAGCACAGATGAATACACACTGACTGATAGCATTAGCCAGTATTAGCTTATCACAGATATATAGTGATTCCACTGACAAGTTTGTTCATTTTTGCTTTTGTGCCACAATCAGTTCACAGCTGATGGTTTAAAGGTGCTGACTGAACGTGCCCACTGTCCAGGTCCAAACCAAAGTGTCAGCACTCTCTGCTGGACACACTGTGTAATGATACAGGTCTGAGAGAGAGAGCCTTGAAGTTATGACTCTCAGCTTCTTGTTATGTATCAGACACTTTGCAGTGTAAGGCACCATCTTTGATCAGCTAAAATGAGCTGTAATGAGCTGTTATAGTCTCTTCCTTCATTTAAATCCAGTTATCAACACAACATGATCCAGGACTGTGATCTCCAATAACACTAAAAACTTCATACACTGTGAGTGATACCAGGATTCACAAGGACACTCAGACACACCTTGCAGTTGGCGATAGTTGTCACGTGAGTGGACTGGGTGCGTCTCTTGTGTGACAGCAGGTAAAAGCCTGCTGGGCCAGTTCCTCTTACTTCAAGGCAAGGTGTCTGTGTCTCCTCACTGTCCCCACCCTCCCAGAGAGCCCATTCAGCTGAGAGACATCAGGATTCACAGTCACTGTTGTCTGGGATTGCAAAGCAGTTCTTATAACTCTGAGAGCAAAGCTGTGAGTCATCTACCTGGTATTTTCATCCCAGAGGAAATTAAGCAGTGTAGCAGTGTAATTATGGCTCATTACATTATTAAATCTGGCTCGTTGCTGGAAAAATGTGTACATATGTTCATATATTAAATTGATACCTCCAGTGTGGTTTTCTTTGAGTTATTAGGAACAGAACCAGAACAAGAGCTAGGGTAGCCAGAAGCAACACAAAAACACAACAAGATCAATGTCTGCCTAACAGGCTCACAACCTCACTACTTTGGATCATGTTTTATTTTTTTCAGTAGTTGAATTATTTTACTGTTGATGCATTTTCTTTAACTTACTAATGAAATAGTAATGAGTCATTTTTTTGCCAGCCACAGTGAATAGTTTTCATTGGCTGGCACCAGATAGTAATGTAAAAGTAGCAATTAAGTGCAGTTGTGCTGCCATTATAATAAGGTGATGTCCCATGATGCTTTTACAGAAGTCGCCACACCCTCATTCTATTATACACAATGAAGTCCCCTGTGGTGCTGATTGACATTTCACTGAGAGTTTCCCATGCACCTTCTGATCATCAGATGATACGCAGAGACGAGTTAGAAAACTTGTGTGTGTTTCTCTCACAGCGCTCAATCCACAGAGCTGAGTGCTCTGATCGAGAAGCTGCAGAAGAATGCTGACAAAGTGGAGAAGAACATCTACGATGTGGAGCAGAACCTCAACAAGGTACAGTCTGATCACCACATCCGCTCATACTGACCACTTCATCTGAGTCATGATTCGACAAAATAAAAATGAGAGATAAAACTAAGATGAGAATGATCAAGAGGGGCAGTGCCAGTATTATCCCTCATACACATGTCAATGTTCCACAATTCTGTGTTATATAAAGTAAATCCAAGGCTAAGTACACAAAACTGAAGCAAATACTTCATTGCACTTGTAGTGTAAAGTTCACACTTTGAATGTGACTTTAAAATGCAATGTTGAACCATGTGCAGCCTGAGAGTAGATTTGCTGGTGACATATTCCATCAAAAGATCAGATAGTGAAGAGCATTCTCATTTTAAGTGCCATAAATAAAACAACGTGAAAGCGGGTGTAAAATATTGAAAAACAAGTAAGAAAATAATCTGACAACAAGAACATAACTTCAGTTTGTGTGTTTGTTCTGCTGATGTTTGTATTTACTCTGACAATTAATTGCAGCCAGTAGTGTTGACTGCAGCTGACTGACTGTGTTTTTGCTGCAGGATGTGAGTAAGATCAATGAGGGGAAGCAGCCTCTATATCAGGATGACACCAACAAGAGGATCCTCAACTCTCTGGACCTGCTCAGTGGCCTGGATGAGGACGCCGTCAACGCCAAGCGTCTCCAGCATCCACAGGCTGAGATGATAGAGCAGGAGTGAGTAGCACTCAGCTCACTTGAGCGTCTTCTATCACCTGAAGTTTATACTGTGCTGTGTAGCATCAAAACTGCAGTTCGGTTCTTTATTTGAGACAGGCTCACACCTTAGACAAGAGCAATGCAAATGCAGAACTTACTCCATTTTCATTTGCTATCTTGAAAAATTTTGTATAATGTGCCTGCCCAGAGTTAGACCACCTTTGTAAGAAAATGACCCTGTCATATCTCTACTGTCTTCAGTTTATCTGTTGTTTTTTCTTTACATTACCTCATTATTTCTCATCACCTCTACCTCATCACATCACAGATTAAACAGTTGTTTCACATTAAAAGCTTTCTAGTCACCCAGTGGGTACAATCCCTACATTTAATTTGAAAATCCACAGGTTTCATTGACATAAACTGCTTTGTTTCACAACAGTGGAAAGCGAAGTAGATGTGACTGGGAAAACTGTAAATACAACAGAATAGATAGAAAATTCAAATAGTCACCAATTATTTTTGATTGAGCTAGCTTTTATTTGTGAATATTCTGGCGTGAAGAGCAGTCTAAATTCCAAGAGAAGTATCACAGTTATTATTTTAATTTGTGAACACAGAGGCTGTTTATCTTGACACACTGAATGTAATGAACATTAGTCATCATCACCGTGTGTGTGTGTGTGTTCAGCATGAAGCAGCTGCGGGAGAGAGTGATGAAGCTGAGAGAAGACCACGACCGTATCTACCACCTGATCCGCACTGAGGGAAAGCCGAGCATCAACTGGGGCAACATGATCGATGAGAAGCTGGTAGGAAGCTCATCTGTGGCTCTCACAGGGTCTCACTCTCACAGCTCACTGAGTTTGACCTCTGTCATTCCCCATAGACCAGTCACTTCAGCAAAGAGAGCCAGTAAAGCAAACTGAAATATACATCTTGATTTATTTTACTGAACTGGTTTGTACACGTCTGATGTTTCTAATATGTTTCAGTGAATGGATCAAATTTGATGCATACACTCTCTACCCACAAAAACCTATATAATAAGTAATTCACAAACACAGCACAAAGTGTCACCTCTAAGGCTTAAAAATCAAGTCCTTCGCTTTTGAACTGTAAACAACACAAGTGAGCCATTTTTCAGCAGTATCACAGACTAAAAGACGTCCAGGATCAGACCAGTCCACACTGTCACACTTGTCTCTGTGAAGTGGACTGAAGTGTCTCTTTCTGTCTCCCTGCCCAGGACAACCTGAACAACAAGGGCTTTGGACAGGACCTGCCAACTGTGGAAAATGAGGTGGAGGAACACAACATCTTCCACAGCGAGGTGGAGGCTCTGGCTCCTCACATCTCCGCCAGCGGTGACAAGGTATGGACAGCTGAATGATGTCAGGACTCTTCTTGAAGGCCCAGAAGACACAGTTGAAAACTGCACCAGTTGTTAGACAGAGAATAGAGCTATTGTCACAAGTTGTTTTATTGGTCTCCCGTGGGAGAAATTTGTCTTAGACAAAGGGCCAAGCTGAAAAACAGTACAGAAAAGCTTCACATAAAGTGCTGCACAAATTGGTAGGCTGAGAGTTTACACAGTCATTTGTATACAGAGTGAAAAGAAAGGGTAAACTGACGCACCCCTGGGGGGACCCTGTGCTGCTTATGAGTGTAGTAAAATATATATATGCGAGTAGAATAAGTAGAATATATGCGGCTGGATCAAGGTGAGCTGAACTAAAATCAATAAAAAGCAGCCTGGCATAAGCAGCTGGATTTTCCAAGTGTTGTAGAGCAAAGTGCATTAGAGTGGAGATGGCATCACTCGTGCTGTGGTTTTTTGAATATGCAAACTGTAGATGTAGAAGGGATTGCGCCACCCCTGCATGCTGTACCTCTAGTAAGAGTCTCTCCAGAGATTTCATTACACTGGAGGTGAGAGCTACGGGCCGATAGTCATTGTTCACCTGGGGACATGGTATTTTAGGAACTGGAATTATAATAGATTTTTCTGTGTGGATGTCTATGGATAGCTGAAAGAGCCAGTCCCAAACAGGTGAGAGCTCATCACCAAAGGGTTGTAGAAGAAACACTGACGTGTTGTCTGGCCCCACTGCTCTTCTCACATTCGTGGATTTAAAAACTTTGATGACTGAGTGAAGGCCAATAACAGTCCTGTCTACCTCCCTGTTCTGCCCGCTCCTTGTGCTGCAGCCGTGCTGTAAGAAGCTGCTGGTGGAGATCTTTTTGTACAGCTCTGACTTCGGCTTTGTCTCTTAATTTGAAGGCTTGATTCTTCCTGTGGATGCGTTCATTTATACCCCTAGTCATGTAACGCTTGTTGGTTGGAATTATTGTTATTGGATTATTGCACAGAGCAGTATAAAAGCAATTTAGTCTATAGCGCATTAGCTACATATGAATTAAAAAAAACAAGTTTGTGTTAACATATGTTTTCTTTGTTTCAGGAGTACGTCAGCAGCCTCCAGATGAAGTACAACAAACTTCTGGTAACCCCAACCCCCTCACTTTCTAAGCCCAGAGCTATGTACTGTTCAATCTTTCACCACCTGCTGGCTTTTAACCCTTCAGCCAGTTTCTGTGTTTACAGACAAACGCTTGCTTTAAAGTTGACTTTATTGTACTGAAACAAATGTTGCAAAACATGTTCAAAGCTTCAAAGGCTACATTTTATATTTCCTGTGATCATCAACCACAGAGCTCACTACGTCATCACAAAGTTCTACTGGTTTAAATACTCACTAGAGCACCGAATGTGAATAAATCCGCCACTAAAAATTGTCCCTAACAAATTTTCAGTCTTTTTCTTTTTCATTGATTTGTTTTTTAAAGTGAAACTATTATCAGTCATGTTGCAGGTTTTGGCCTTACATCATATTTGCTGACAGTAAGAAACAGACAAAAAAACTGATCTAATGTCAGCCTTAATCTGAAAGTTAAACATGAGATTAAAGTACTGATCAGCAGCAGTTCAGCTGTTACAGAGCTGCTGGATCTTTGTTATTGTTCAACTTGTTTGTCTTTGTAGCTGCTTCCAGCCAACAACCCTGAGGTCATTGACATTTAAAGCCTCTTTAGCACATAATTTACCTCACATTTCAATTCATAATTCAATTCACATTATTCACATGTATTTTAAACTACACCGAACACTGCTCCTGCTGCTCACATTATCAAATATGTACATAAAAATTAACCTTTATCCAATTAATTTTATTCGAACATCGGCTTCCTGTCATCAAGCCATCATTTTCTCATGAAGTGTCTTGTTCCCTTGTCTAGACCAGCTCCGGTGCTCGTCAGCGCAACCTGCTGAGCCTGCGGGACTACATGCAGCGCTGCACCAACGAACTGTACTGGATGGACCAACAGGCTGGAGAGAGGATCAACTATGACTGGAGTGACACCAACCTGGACTACCCTGCCCGCCAGAGGCAGTATGAGGTAGCTGAGAAGTGCAGATACACCACGCATAAAAACGATCTACATATACAATGTCCAATTCCCAAATTTACTCAGCACATGTGTCTCACCCCTAAAGAACTTCATTGGTAAATGTCTGGAGTCTAAGGAGGCCACTATCACCAAGCTGAATGATGATGGAGAGAAGCTGATTGCCTCTGCACATCCTGGGAAGAATGTCATTGAGGTACAGACTCATCCATCGACTCCATTAACAATTTAGAATTTTCAGAGAATGGGGTTTCCCAGGGATCCATTTAAATCCAGTTTCCTTTGGCTGCCGATAACTTCCAAAATGAACTCTCTCCCCTTGCACCTTGATGTGGGAACAGGTCATCCACACCTTTCCTGTCACATCAGTCATGCAAGAACAGACTGAAAATGGTTACTCAGACGGCATATCGGGCTTTCCTGTATTCCCAAACTTATAAGCTTTAGGTCTAGGGGGAAATAGTTGTCTCTATATACATTTTTAAGCTGCAACAGTCTAGCATGGTGCACATTTGTTTTTTAATTCTTCTGCGCTTTTTAACTTGTGCTGCTTTGTGACTAATTTTTACAAACTGTTGAGTCTCATCACATCCTCTCACACTTTTTTGTTAGGCTCACATGGGGGCAGTCCACGCTGATTGGAAGGAGTACCTGAACCTGCTCATCTGTGAGGAAAACCACCTTAAACACATGGATGAGTACCATAAGGTTAGACACAAAGGACAGACAAACATATACACACACACACAAACACACATTTTGGTGAAGCATCAGTGTCTGAGTGTGCATCTGTGTGTGTCCAGTACCACAAGGAGGCACGTGACAGTCAGGACCTGCTGAAGCGGCTGGAGACAGAAGTCAACCAGAAGTACAATCCAGAGTTCAAGGACATGTATCAGTTGGAAGGTCTCATCAGTGAGCTGGATGTGAGCGTTCCATCTCAACATGGAGATCTGATGATATCTTCTTCAACAGATGAAAATATTTACATAGTTTGTGTTTATGTATGTGTGTGTGAAGGACCAAGCCAAAGCCATGGACCACTTTGATGACCGGGTCAAGGCTCTTCAGAAGCGCAGCCTGCAGGTGATGCCTCTGAAGTACCGCAGAGAAACCCCCCAGAAGCTGCTGCCTGTTGAAGCTCTGTGTGAGTTTGACACTGATGAGGTACGTCCTGTCACTGAAACAATGTCTATTATGCATATGAGAAAAGGAAGGATTCAGGAATTATGCAGCTTTCTGTAAACAATGTTAGACATCTTCCCTTTTTTCTTTTCCATAGAACAGATTTTTAAACTTTTGTTCCGTAGTAGTTGAGATATGTTTATGATTTTACTTGTTTACTGTTTTTTCACCCCTGTGCTTTTTGAGAGTCTTCCTTTGTCACTACTCCTCAGCATCATTTGTGCCCTCTTCTGTCTTCTAGTTTTCTGTCTAGACATGTTTTATTCTATGATCCAATTTTGTCTTTGGAAACAGTTTGCTGTATTATACAATTGTTACTCTGAAGACACTTTATTTCATAGATACTATTCATAGGTACTTATGTCAGTATTTACCTCAGAACTTTCCCTGCTATCAGAGCACATGATGAAGCACTGTCTAAATTCCAGGCCTGTACCTGTTGTGTTTTGTGATGTAATTTATTCAGATCCCTTCAGAGCAGAGCTCAGACTGAGACGCTCAGGATGTTATATAAAACCCTGGTGGATCAGAATACAGTAGATTTAAATAGTTTTATTAAAATATTTATTAGTTTGAGGCTTTGTTCAACATCAACTTGAGATTGTTTAATTCCAACCAGTTGAAAAATTAAACTGCAACTTTGCAGTAACCCTCTACTGTAAAGAAAAAAGGTTAATTGAATAAAATACATGCTGATGACAGATTGTTTGTCGTGAACAGGGACAGATCCTGCGCGGGGAGAGGTACACTCTGCTCCGGAACAATGGCACCAAGTGGGACGTAAAGGACGCTGCAGGACGTAAAATCACTGCCCCCGCCGTCTGCTTCATGATTCCCCCCACCGACCCTGAGGCTTTGGCCGTCTCTGACAAGTGAGTGTGTGCAAATATATAAAGGACATGTGACTTCCTAAAATCATTTACTGTATTAACTCAACTCAACAACATTTTATTCCAGTGCAGTGTGTAATAGGATGTTATGTTTTGTGCTTCCAGCCTGGCCAGCCAGCAGAAGGCCTTTAAACAGAAGATGGCAAGCAGCAAGGCAGCTCTGCAGAAACGCTTTGATGAGCTGAAGAGGGAGAGTGGGACAGCTACAGGTGCACAACACACACAGTTCTGCCTCCATGGATATATTTTAGAAAAGACCGGAGGAAGCAGCCAGTGTGATGTCAGCACAGTCCTTTGACCCTGTACTGACCTGATGTTCACCTCTGTGTGATCAGTGGTCAGCTCTAAGTTCAGATGTAAATGGTTAATAGGTTATAAAGTGGTTTGTATGAGTGGATCTCACGAACCCTAAACTGACACAAATTAGACCAGAGACAATATATATGCATTCTGGCATTGTGTTATTTAAGGATAGACTTATAGCGAAAATCAATGACTTTAGATAATCCAGAGTAGCTGTCATCCTGTTTTCCTGCTTCACTCTGTACCACTGAAGATTAAACCAAATAATGTACTTCATCATGCTGTGTGTGATTGTGTGACCTTAGACAAGCAGGAACAGCAGTGCCGTCAGCTGATGGCCGGTCTGGATAAAGTCATCACTGACCTGGACAAACAGGAGAAGGCCATTTATGCACGAGTGCGCCCACCACTGGAGCAGACCAGGCCGCTGCAGGACAGTACTGACCGTCTGCATGACATGAGGGTAGGTCCTTCACTCAATTTTGCTGTTTGATTTAATGCTAAATGAAATGGTTCTCACACCACCACATCTCTAAACTCATGTGCCTATGTGTGAAATTTCACTTCAGGACATTGCTGCAGCTGTCAACAAGATTGAACCAGAGAAATCCTCTAAAGTCCAGGAAGCAAATGATTTCTTGGTCGCAAACCCAAACTGCATCAGTGCTCCTCAGCTTAACAGCAAGGTGGATGAGGCCAACAAAAAGTACACCAAAGTTGAGCAGCTTCTCCAGGGCTCTCAGGAGAAGTATGAGACATGATAGATATCTCAGTATTCCTGTGTTTACCTGGTTTGAATGGGTTCAGACCAAACATGCTGTTCAAAATTGGTGAATACGGTGCATTGGTCTAATCATCTAATAACTCTCCTTTGTTTTAGACTGAAAAATTCCAACCAGCTGGAGAATTCCATTCAGGCTGGAAAAACTCTCCTGTCCACCTATGAGAACAAGCTGGCCAGGGAGGAAGTTGCACCAGCAGACAACTCCTCACTGGAGAAAACCCAGGGGGAGCTTGCAGTAAGCATTTACACCCTGTAGCACACTTTAGAATAATAGGTAACACTTTACTTGAAGGTATCGTCGTAAGAGTGACATGACACTGTCATAACAGTGACCACCATGCCTTAGCACCTGCAATTACAGATGCTGGATGAGAGGTATTATATGTAATAGAAAGAATGCTCGCGTGTATTCATTTAATGTAATTTTCCACCCTCAGGATATTGCATCAGACCTGAGGGCCAAGAGGTCTGTGCTCTCAGAGGCAGAGCAGAACCTGCGCTCAGCCAAGGGCAGCTGTGACGACATGGCTGTTAGATTCCAAGAGCACTGCCCTGACATTGAGAGACAGGAAGCTGATGTCCAGAAACTCAACAAGCGTTACAACAACCTCAACAGGCAAATTGATGCCAGGTGAGATGATCACACAAAGGAGGAAAAGTTATAAATCCATTCAAAAATTATTAAAGAAAGAAGTTAATTGAATACTTTATATAATAATATCTAAATACTGATCTGTTTTGCTGTGGTTTGCAGGTCTCAGAGTTTGCAGAGAGCCAAGATGGCATACAACAATTACCGCAGTGATTATGACAACCTGAACAGCTGGCTGTCTCGTGTCCCAAACTATGAACCCCGTGAAACTGATGATGTCCGACAAGTGGAGACCAAACTGAAGAATCAGAGGGTGGGATGGATAAATATTCCTAGTGGCATGCAATGTTTTGCCAGTGACTGCGCAGAAAAACGCTTAAATTAACCTTTGTTTTCTACAGAACTTACTCTCTGATATTGCAAGAAAAGAGTCTGACTTGAACAATGTCTCCAAAAATGCACAGCTGTACCAACAAGCTGTCAGAGTAAGATATTCTGTATTGATTTTACCACCACTATCATCATTACTTTTAATGTACAGAATTACAAATTAGACGAGGTTTGATGAATAAGTTACTGGCTCTTCTTCATAGGACTACGAGGCTGAATCTGAGAAGTTCAGATCCATCCTTGACCTTGAGGATGGACTTGTGCCTCAGACATACAAGAGAAGCAGACTGGAATCACCTGCTCTTGCGGTCAAGGCAGAGGTGAAGTATACACAACTCACACAACCTGTCCTTGCCTTGCAATGAAATGTGCATTTTGTTAACTAAAATGTAAAACACTTCTCTGTGCATTGTTTCTCAGTATTGGTTAGCCATTGCAGCCACCAACACACCTTACGCACAACAATTAAATTTCATACTTTTATATATTTATATCATGTTTATAAAGTGTGTTTGTGTGTGTGTGTGTGTGTGTGTGTGTGTGTGTGTGTGTGTGTGTGTGTGTGTGTGTGTGTGTGTTCTGATATTACAGAGTTAGACTCTCTGGAGACTGATAAATTCTTAATACAAAAATATGTAAAGATTTCAAACATTTTCTCTCATTGCCTATTTAATCATGAATAGGAAATGTTAACGAGGAAAGTTAAAGTTTCAATTAA
>OMNW01035610.1:2727-18756 GCA_900303245.1 Selene dorsalis
GCGGGACAGCTGAATACTATAATTATGATACCTGATGGCGTAGTAAAGTCAAGTCAAACAAAAGTCCCTATGTTAACAGCCATGGGAGGCAAAATTGTTATTTTGCCTGGTTGGCATTAAGCAGATATGTATGAATAACCACTATTTGCATCTATTCAATAACTGTAACATATTAAACAAAAATTAGTTAGTAGTGCGTCCATATAATGCTTTAAGGGTTAATCCAACATTAACTCAGAAGACCAAAAGCAAAGTGTGCATTTTAGGTGGGGAAGTTGCCCTATTAACACCACATCTGAACAGTGAATGAATTACCCACTTCAGTGACATATCAACCGATCACTAGAGAGAGTCAACAAACGCAGAGGCTTGCTCTGGAGAATGAAACGTTTTAGCGGTGTTATTCACCATAATCTTCAATGAAGCAGGGTAGATCATGGCATAGCGTGCTCCCTCGATATTCTGCAGCCTCCTCCTCACCTGGTCGAACTCGCGTCGCTTCTTCTGTGTTGCAGCAGCAAAGTCCGGGAAAAAGTGAATCCTCGTTCCCTCAACGCGGACCTCTTTCAGTCGTCTGGCTGCATCCATCACTCGCTGGCGATCGCTGAAGTTATGAAACCTTGCAATTATGGCGCGGGGAAACCTGGCCGTCTCCGGACCCTGGAGCCTGTGTGCCCTCTCCAGCTTGATGCGTCCCGATTTAGTGTCAAGCTGCAGGGTCTTGGGTATCCACGTCTCCATAAACGTTGTTGTATTCGTCCCCTCCAGCTTCTCCGGCAGGCCTATGATCCGTAGGTTTTTGCGTCGGCTCCTGTTTTCGTAGTCATGGAGACGCTCCGTCAACTCGTTAGCGGTCTTTTCCAGCGCCAACAGGCGCTTCTCGGTATCCGCCGAAGCGTTTTCCACCACAAGGATCCTCTGTTCAGCCTCGCCGACCCGTTCAGTAACTTCTTTTAAACTCTGAGAGATGTTGGCTGTGATGTCGAGTGCCATCTTCTCCAGTTTTTCATCCATCATCTGAGCGATGTTTGCCGTCATTGCCTCCAGAGCTCTGGTCAGTCCCGGGTCTGCTTCGGGGCTAACGCTAGTGGATGGGGGGCTAGCGTCCCCTGCTAGCTTAGTATTGCCAACACGAGGAGGAGTAGTCGGCTGTACATCTTTCTTCTTAGTGGTGTTTTTCGGGGGCATTTTGCCGGCAGCTTTACTCCACAATTGATCCAGGGACATCACCCGGATTAAAATCCGATTAGTTTTAAATTCTAACACCAACAGAAATAATTAAAGCAGGATAATGTGCCGGAGCTCCGATAAAACGCGGCTACCCAGGCGCTTGCATCACCGGAAGTCCATCGCATTGGTTTCTGAAAATAATTACCTGCATCTTCCTTTACAAGAATGTATATCTGTGTATGTGCGACGGACAGATTTAAAAGCGTTATAAGTAAAGTTTATCTATACAGTGAAAAGCAGGCCAGTGCTGAATGGAAGGTTACTGACGTAGATCTGACTGAATTCAAGCGGACAATGAAGAGAAAAGGTGAATAAGATGGAAGATGAGATGGAAGACAATGTGAAAGCATTTATGGAGGACACAAAAGAAGAAAAAAAAACATAGCAACATCAGTCTGTTATTTACTATCTTCTAACTCTTTTGCTTCAGCCATCTCTTGTAGGAAAGACCTCTCTCCTGACTGGCTGGCTGTTTTCTGAGAAAGCCTGAAATGAGTTGTATCATTTGTTTTCAGAATTTGATCATGCCCCAGTGTATGCCACCTGAAGAGAAAGTCACAAGAATATAATTTTGTAAACACATGAAGGGCAAACAACAGAGCAGTGTCTGTATTATTACTGGGAGTGGCACAGACCTCTGCACAGCACAAGCTGTACAGTTTAAGTTGTTGTTGAAGAGAGAGACTGCAGAAAAGGCTGATGGACTTTAGATAAACCACTGTATGAGTGAAACGTGATTAGAATTTAAGGTACTGTGGGAGAATCACTGAGCTAAAGAAGTTGGATTTTTTTTTTTCTTTGAAGTATATTTTGGGGCTTTCTGCCTTTATTTGATAGTACAGTTGAGAGAGACAGGAGGCAGGGGGGGGCATAGGGAGGGGGAATGATACGCAGCATAGGGCCGTCTGATGCGGGATTTGATCTGGGGCCGGCTGCGGCGAGGACTGTAGCCTCTGTATATGGGGCGCCTGCTCTACCCACTGAGCCACCCGACGCCCCTGAAGTTGGAATTTAAGAAAAAAAAAAGACTGCAAAGGTTCAATGTCTGATAGCAAACTGACAGAGGGAATTATTAATC
Source organism: Selene dorsalis (assembly GCA_900303245.1). Classification (NCBI taxonomy): domain Eukaryota; kingdom Metazoa; phylum Chordata; class Actinopteri; order Carangiformes; family Carangidae; genus Selene; species Selene dorsalis. The sequence continues at coordinate 5,036 of OMNW01035610.1, forward strand.
AGAGGAGAAAATGGGGGAAGTTACATGTTAAAGATGAACTGTCTTATGCAATAAACAATGAGGATGCTGGTGAAAGAGTAAATATTCATGTGATGAGAGAGACTGATTTCATCATCACACTTAGACACGGTAAGGCACAGCACAACCATATAACGTATGCTGTTTACTCAACTGACAGATGACCCGTTTTGGAATAAAACTCTTCACTTATTCTCAGTATTAGACTGATGTCATCATTCACGTCACAAGACTTGATTAATAACATTTATTATGAGCCAGGACAACTTTGTAAGCAGCTGGGAGGCAACCACATGGGCTAATAACCCACCTCTGTTCTCTTTCAGGACACACATGGCCTCTGTTGACTTAACTTTGACTCTGGCTACAGAGTGGGGCATCCACAGGTCAGCTTCCCACAATGGCTTGTATGGCTTCTGCTGTGCACTCACAGCAGAAGCTGTACAAGCCAGAGAGATCAGGTAAAAGGATCATTAAATGACAATGATGGTTTTCAAACGCTCTCAAGTTCAAAAACATGGATTGACAAGCAGTTTGTATTTTTCTATGTGGTAGTTAGAAAGATTCCCAGAGCTCGTCTCTCAGGAAGGAACAGATGAAGATGAAGTAATTTGACCTTGGCCTTCAGAGATTTCTTCTCCTCAGCATCTTGTGGTTTCGGCAGCTGAATTCACATGACATTGGAGGAAGCCACAGAAACAGAGCAATACATTTTCTTGCTATTTCAACCATTCATTACAGCTACTGTAACTAGGTTCTAAACAAGCTGCAGCACATGCTGATGTAAACATGCACTGATAGCAACTTTAAACCCGATGACAGTAGCTATAGAAACTGTTGATCTACTGTGGTATCTGATCTCTGACCTGTTTCTGACAAAAAGCCAATTTATCAATGAAGAGTATGAGAGAAACCACATGACAAAACCACAAAACCACTGTATGTTGAAATGCACATGTTGTGATGTTTTAGTAGCTTTGAGCTACAGTTTATGAATGAAAGTGTCACGCTGGCTAACATACATTACCCATCTTTTTTTTTTTTAATTAGATAGGCCTGCAGCATGGCTCAATGGCCAGCTGTGTCAACTACTTGATAGCAGATAGCTGTGTCTGATCTGTAGGGAAATACATCAACAGCTATGAAAAAGACTGCTGCAAAATTTGGGATGATTTATAAGACATGAATTCTCCTCCAGCACCATTAACATGTCAACATTTTGGATAGACTCTTGCACCAATAACACTAACAACAATCACCTTCTTGGCACTTCTTTAACTGGAAGCTACAGATTCACCAACATTTTCTGAATGCAACAAGTAAAGGAAAGCAACAAGCAAAGTTGGTGGTTTGCCACATTGCCACAAAACACTTATAGGTATGACACTCAAGATTTAATTTCTCCTTAGCTGAGTTAAGGGTGTTGCACAGAATCTCTGAAAAAAGTATTTCCTTTGGTCACAAGCAAAATCATTTTGTTCTGATTTAGGACCTGTGATACCTCTTAACACTCTTGGGAAGACTGTAACATATGCTGTTATCTCATCCTCCTGCTGTTTTGATGGGATCTCTACCAGGTTTGTTCAGCAGATGGTACATGGCACTCTACTCGTCTCTGGACACCTCAACTATCCCTGTCCAGAAATGCGGCAAAAATCCACAGAGCAATCATTAGGCTGTGAAAAGCAGATCACGTCTCTCCACGCCTCCACTTTGTGATGCTGAATTTCTGAGTTTGAAAAAAACGGCTGCTCCTCATTATTCACATCTTTCAAGTGTGGTCACTGGCTATTATTCCTGACAGCTTGAGTGACCTTTTACATGTAGAATAAATTCCCCCCTTTAACGGCTGACGTGACGTGATGCTCAACCATGTGTAGCTACCAGTGTAGTAATGAGAGAATCATAATCGAAACATCCAAGTTTTCCTTGGGGGAAAGAGGTGTGAGCTAAGAAATGAGTCAGAGAGAGATGTTCAGTTTCCAAACATTAAAGAAGGGATGAAGTTAATATAATAACAGACTTCAAACTGATCCTGGAGCAGTGACTGACAGATTTGAACTGTGTAGGATTTCTATCTCAACTATGCTACATGTTTTACCTTGATTAAACAGCTTCAGAGTCATGGTGATGGTTAAATAAATGACTTGTAACTTGTTACAGGGAGAATGGAGGCTCTCTGTCTTCCACGTAGCGTCTCTTGGATGAAAACCAACCTTGCAACATCAGCGCCTCCGACCCGGTGTCCCTGCTCTCGTCTCTGTGGCACCACAACACAAATGCACCCCATAACCCGTAATCTCTTGTTTATGACAGTTAAGACTATATAAAAATGTATAAAATACACTCATCGTAACACATATATGATCAATAACGTTATCCACCGCTCCATGGATTGCTTTCTCGTCGGCCTTGTTGAAAACAAATGCACATGGCCAGGAGGAGGGTTAGCAAAACAGAGGAAAAGTGACCGGACTTGTATAGTTCCTCTTTAACAGTGACACACAACAAATGTGGTTTGTGAATTCAAGAAAACAAAACAAACATTAGTTAATGAAAGAGGCAGCCAGAAGACAAACAACCTCATCTTACATAGAGAGGAAAGAACTATGGGAAGAAAAATTATTTCATTCCTTTCCCAGTGTCTTCACACTAAATAAATGAATCAATGCACAGCCTAATGCAACATGTATGACAGTGGACTGAATGAGAGAATCATTGGCTCACTAACGCTTGAACACACACATTGAAATTCAGGCCTGTTACATTTGTGAAAGATAATTGTAGTTATTACTTGAAGGGCTTTTTCTTTATCCGCAGACACAGTTACATGGATACGAGATGATTATATACTTTGCATTATAAAGCAGTGGGTCACTGGAAGTGGGTGATGTACTTCATTTAGATGAATGAATAGAATAATGCACTAGTGTAATGATACTTAGATTTTTTTTTATACCAAATAGTCTTGTTTTTCTTATATTTAATCTTTTTGTAAATTGTGTAATTCTAGGTTTTTCAGACTTTTTAGGCTTGTAATTCAGATCCTTGAGGAGGATATTTGAATGTTGTATAAAACAGAGGTTGATGAAGCATGTTGCTCAAAGCATTAATCAATTATGTAGTAGCTCCTGGATAATTTTCTATCAATTGATGAATCAGTTCATCGACTGATCATTTTAAGACACAGGACTACATGCAAATATGCTATACTGAGAAACACAAAACTAATCTATTGTTGATGCAGGAATATTTAAAATTAGGACACTTTTGGGAACATTAAATACCCTGCAATCAGTTAACAAAAGGATCAGCCATTGTGAAGCCAAACCTATATGAAAATAAGAATGGAGATTTGGGGTTTTGGTTGTTTCTGTAACACAAGAATTACTGGCTGCTTCAGTCAGGTACACTGCTGCTGTGAAATGACAAGTCAGGGAAAATGAGTGAAAATCCACCACAGTAACTGCTCTCTACCTCCATGCGTATTTTCCTTATAAATACAGGTGCAGAACTTCAGTGCACAGGGAGAGATGGAAATGAAAAAAAAAAAAGACGTGAAAACTAATGAAAATGAATTAAAAGAGGTATTACAAATGGAATGAAGTATGATTGATTTTAATTGACATTTGACATTTATTCAAATTGCAGCTTAAAAGGTATAAATGTGTTCATCTCAGATATGCAATCTTCAATGCACTCCACATGTAGGGTAGGCACACGTGGAAAAAAAAGCCCTGTCTTCAACAGATAATTTCACATCAAATAAACCATGTGTTGTACTCTTGTCTCAAAAGGAAGAAAGCTCATCCACAGGCAAACTGGTTCCAGAGAAGAGGCCGTACATCCTGCTCTGAAAATAATTACCTATGGAGTTTTTTTGTCCCCGTGATCCTGGGAGCTGTGTTGCTGGGGGCAACAATCCCAAGGTAGTGTTGGCAACAACAGCTCTTTTGAGTAGTACTGAATCACTAGAATAAGTTCATTGAAAAGATTTGTTCAAAAAGTCTGTTCACCGAATTGTTCAGTGCTTGGCGGGAGCCCTGACTGCGTGGTGCATAGTCTGACTCCCGGCTGATCATGAGAACTGTGTGGTACGCTCACTGAACGTTGGTGGGCACAGACGCTCGCAAGCGACAAAACGACACGTTCACGAACGGCACAACACGTTCAGTGAACGTACTGATGAACGGCACGTTCACTGAACTTACTACACAGTGGCACGTTCGCGAATGACACAACACTACTTTGAGTGGTATGTTCAGTGAACGTGCCGCTCATCAGTACGTTCACTACCGACATGCACCGTTCCCTTGCAAAGAGAGTTTCCGCCACCAGATTCGTGAGTGATTCGGTGATTCACGGACCAAACAGCAGTTCCACTGCCGGCCTCGCTCACTGCTGAGCTCTACTGAACTGAGAAAAGAACAAATCAGGTCAGGAAGTGATTTTGTTCAGTTCCTTCACTCAAACACTTTGTTCTTTTGAATGCAACATTCGCGAACGAGACAACACTAGCCAACTGGTAGGGTCAGACTAAGAGCAATCCTACTCTACAACCCTACTAGGGCGAAACCCATGAGAGAGTTTGCCAATTAATGTTAGTTGGTCAGGCATTGCCACAAGGGGCTTAGGTGGGCACAGCAGGTTTGGCAAGACCTGGATGTGGTACAGCACTGCACTTTCCAAGGTTTTCAAGGGTGAAGAGGTGCTAGGCAGGTGTGCAGAGGCTCACTAGGCCAACAAGCTGAAGGTCACTGAGAACCCACTTAGAGGCTGCTCTTGTCTGTGGCTGAGGTCACTGAGCTGCTCTTATATTAATTAGTTGTCACATCTATTTTCTCATTACAGTCTCATGAAGAAAGTACTTCCAGCAAGACATGATGATAGAGGTTCATCTACCTGTATTTTGGATAGTTGTTTTAACTTAGTAACTAACAGTAAAACACAGTATATGAGTGTATATTCAGTGCAAACAGTTTCGTACGTGAGCAACTCTTCAGTAACTCCTATCCATAGTATGTAAAGGTGATTTAGTTAGTACTGACATATGCTGACAGTCAAACACTGCTGGTCTTCTGCTTATTACGCACATTACTGTACCTGAAATGCCAAAGTCAAAAATGGCAAGATTAACAGTCATGAGCTCCGGAGGCTTCAACTTGGTCTTGCGTTTGATGGTCATATAGATGACGTAGCCGTTCCCTGTTGCAGACATTATACCTGTGAGGGACAAGGAAAGAGAAGGAGGTTGAGGAAATACCACCGGCATTCCTGAGACACAGTCACAGCTGCCTCTACTTAAAGATTCTGTAAGGTTCAAGCCTAGTCTGTCAGTGACGAGGCAAACAGAGACATTTGTTTCCTTCACTGACTCCCCTTGCTTCTGTTGGACAGAATATTATATAAGTAATTACATTTTACATCATATTTAGCACATTACATTAAGTGAACAACACATTACACAATCTGATGGAACTGAGGCCACATCTGGGCATTTGTTACTGAACAGTCAGACACAACCAAGGAGCAGCATCAGTGTTGGGTTACTTCAGGAATGCAGATACAATATATAACCGCAGCCTGACCACTGTCTTATCTCAGGGTCCAATCAGGGTGTGTGAGAGAAGGCCAGAGTATAGGGATAGTGTAAGGCAGAGAGAGAAGGGAGGGAAAGTAGGTTTAATTCAGGTTTTCAGTTTGCTGAAAGAAGCCTGTGAATGTGTCCTCACAGCAAAATGTCAATGAACAGTGTAAATTAAATTGGAAAATAACTAAACTCAATCCCCACTGAAATATGAGATGTAAAGAAAAATGACCATTGTCAGGTTATTAATGTTAGCCATGTGTTTTGCTGGCTATTTGGCAAAGCTAATAAATATTATGAGTAGTTTGGCTTTCTAGATATCCATCTCACAGGTGCTGTTTTTGAGAGTATGGGTTTAGTTTAACCAGATATTAAAGTGCAGCACACAATAACCTATTTACTGTCTTCTTGCAGCATTGTGTTGTTTTAATTAACTCCAGTTGCCACTGGCATTTGTGGTTCTTATGTTGCTATATGTTTGATGTTTATTGGGCTGCACCATATGTAATACACATAATATCGTAATCAGATATTGTGTGTGTGTGTGTGTGTGTGTGTGTGTGAATGGTCATATTTGCTTTTTCTTCTTTCACTTAAGAAAAAAACAAACTAAGAATTGATGATGTGAATTGATGATGTGATAATGATGTGTGACGTGATACCAAACAAACATGTTTCTTTAGGTCTTGAGAATATTGGCCAGGACGTCTCTGTAGCAACACAACACTTATTGTGTTAACAATGCATACCAATACTGTGACACATTTTACATTTAATTGTGCAGCCCTAATGTTTATCACAAGCTAGTTGCTGCTTTCATCTGCCTTCACGTAGCACACGCTGGGTCAGCAGAGCTTCTCTGCCTGCTGTGGCTGCTGCTGCTGCTGAAGGAAACTACTGGGAAATTAATGAGAGCTGTGAGACTGGATATAACACATTTAAGGACCATAAAACCAGAACAATGAGCCATGAAGCTGCACAGCTAGGTGATGAGTCTCTGAGGGTGAGCTTCCAGAGAGCTCTTTCAAAGTGCAGCTCTGCAGTTATTTGATACTTCGTGGAGCTCTGTGAACTTGAAAACTGACATAAGAGAACAAACTCTCACAGCTTGATACAACAGCTGCTCTGTTTTATTTCATGAGTGTCTGAGTGAATGATTCCAAGTCACCGACACTTCTCCTCCAAAGCAAGCACTATTAATCACCTTTTGTCTACTTTGGAATTGTGAAGGCAGAGGCCCATGTTTCCAAGGCCTCAAATGAGCAGACTCCAGATCTGAGTCAGACAGACAGACTTTTAATCTATAAATGAATTATTATTTATATCCATGTAAACGGGTACAGCTTTCCCAGCCTTCACGGCACTGGTCACATGATGGGACTCAGCCTTGTTGCAACCTGAGTAAATGAGTGAGATGCAGAGGGGGGAGGGAGAAGAGAAAGTTTGATAATAGTAGGGGACTAAATAGAGGGGACTGTTGAGATGTGAAATGGAGTTAACAATCATTTTCAAAAATCATTTTAAGATGCACATTAAAAAAAAAAGAACTTTGTTATGCACTCGGCTCTCATCGTCATTTATCATCTCCCCAGTTCTTCTGCCCGATGCATAGGTACCTTCCTCGTGATTTAATGTACACAAATGTACACTTCACATTATGCTCACCTCAAATTAGCTCTAATAAAATTTGTCAGTAATGTGATGGCCAAACCTGTCATAGGAAATCAAACAAAGAGGAATAATCAAATCAAATCAAATTAGAAGTGGCGCCTAAAGCATGAATCTCTGCTTGTGCATGATGAACACAGATGGTCGGGTCAGAACTTGGCATTAGGAGTGTGGATCCGTGTACCCAGTCTGCCCTGTGTCAACAGTGATGTAACAGTGGTAGGGACATTTTCTTGTCACACTCTGACTTCTTAACTCCAACAAATTCTGTAGCTTTAATACCACAGCCTGTGCATCCTTTCAGAGCCACACTTTACCGAGCTTTTTGAAAGCAATAGCGTTTAATTGCAGTCCTTGTTGTTAATTAGAGACTCAGTTGTGTCTGAGGACACACCAGGCTAGGTATGGTTAATAATCCCCTGAAAACAATCCCACCCACTGCTATTTCTAGCAACCGCTCACGTGCACTGCCTGTCAGATGACTGCAGCTCAGTGCCACACAAGTTCCCATCCATTGACTAAATAGTTGCCTTGATCTGCTCTTAACGTCTTGAACAATAGCTATTGATTCAAAGGCCTGGAAGCTTACGATTTGTAACCATGGAAATCTCCCCCATCTCAGAGCACTTCTTTTGTGTAATTGGACACAAACACCACATCTCTGAGACTTAATTGGACAATTACTATAAGGATACATAACAAGCACCTGATTATCTTGAAGTTGAACATCAAAGTTTACTATATAATGCAGTCTGAAATTTCAAGATCTCAGACAGGGCATTAGACACTTAAATACATCTGTTCACAGTTTCTGCATCAATAATTTATTCAGATTCTAATCGTGATTATGAATATGATGATTGCTTTGAGTATTTAGACCTTGTCAGGACTTGCTGAGGTTGACAGACATTGCCCCAGGAAATCAGTGAGTGACATCATAGGGGTGATGAACAACCACTTGAAAAACATGATGGAAAAGTGACATTTATGTTTGTGTCACAGTACATGTGTCCGTCACCATCACTGAGAGTGATTTCCACATCTCACATTGTGAAGGGGTGAATTAAAACACAGCATCTGTCTCAATAAAAGCCACAGGAAGAAGTCAGCTTCAATACATAATGTGAAAGACAGTGTCTGTTTATCTCTCTCCTGATCAGTTTAACCTCTTATTGAGAAGTGTGGGTCTAATTCATAGTCTGACCATAAGAATCAGCTAAGCGGAGTTACCTGATGAGCTACTGCTGTAAGTAAACCGAAATGATGACATAATTATGTTTTCTGACATTAGAGGCCAAATTTGTGATCTTATATGTAAACACTGAAAATGCATTAAAAGTCAATAACATGAGTCAATGGGGCAACTGACTCTAAGGTTAGAAATATCGCACCTTTTTATCTAAATTACACCTTTTTAATTGGTGGTAATAGATGGAGTTATGGCAGAGACATACTGAAACAATTATTTGGGCAAATAATTATACTATTATGGAACACCTTCAGAAACCATCAGATCATATTCTAGGCTCATATCTTTTGTTGATATCTGCATCAGACTAGTTACACATTTGGCCACCAGATTACATATATTTGTGACTGTATGTTCAAAATGTGTCCAATTATCAGAATTTCTTAAACCTGTTTTAGCAATTGACAAGACAAGAAAATTGATATTTATGTCATACTGTGTGTCCCTCACTTTACTACAACAATCGACGAGAGTACAGCGACAAACATGTGACTATTTTAGTTTACTTTGATCCATAATGTCATTCAGTGCAGTGAACTCATCATGTCTAATGTGAACTGACACTGAACCCTGATCGGGTTCATCTCATCACTGAGCTACAGAAATGTTTGTAAAGTTGTAAACATGAAACATTATGTCACCATGCAGAAGAGTGTAATCTTTCATTAACTTCAATGAACAGATGATAAATCAAATCTCTGTGTGTAGTGTTAAAGGGTTCTTTCAAATGAACAAAACACTGGACTAGCACAACCACAACAAACAAAGCAGCATTAGCTGGTCAAGAGCTGAAGGGAGCTGAACATTGAATGTTATCAACTTTATTATCAACTCAATGTTATAAAGTTCCTCTGTTCCCAAACAGTATTAACATGCTGAGCCTTCGCAGCACATGGTGCAGTCTGTGGTCTCACTGGTCTGGCAGTGTAACTGTGTGAATATTGTGGAACTGCACTCGATTAACTTCCCTATTCACACACAAAGTGTAGCAGTGAAATCTGAACAAAGATCAATTGTAACCCGCAAATCAACTGGAGCTGGAGTTCACAGCAAAGAGAGAACCAAAGCTCTGTATAACCACTGTCAGTGTCACAGGCTTCACTAACAGCAAATGAAAGATGGCTTGAATATTCTGAGGATGGAAATGTAATGTGGATGTATTTTTACTGTACCTCCACCAGGGACATGACATGTAGGCAAACAGGCGGATGAAGAGATATCTGCCACTACATACCTCTACAATAAATTTGCACAAGTACCAGAAATTAAACCAATTCTGGGGTTAGGGTTAGGGTTATATATTCGGTTCTTTGGATCAATTACAATTGATTCCGATACGCAAATTGGCCAATACCGATCAGGTCACTGATTGATCGGAGCACACCTGGAGCAACAACACTGCAGTCAGCTGAGCAGCAAATGGAGGCTCTCAGCAAAGAGTGGGTTGCGGGATCATGCCATATGTAGCTGTCTGGGAAAGTGTATTATAAAAATGAAGAATAAGGCAGAGAAGCTGAATTAATCTAGAAAATAAACTAGTTAACCCCCACCAGGGCATATATATATATATATATATGTATGTAGATGATATATATGAAGAGTTTGATCCTCTACAGCCATCACTCACATTCACCTCCCTGATATAATCCACTTTCTCTGGCTCGTCCTGTTGTTGTTGCTCAGTGTTAGCGAAGCCTCTCACTTCCACCTGGCCATCACAGGGACATCTGGAGACAGGCTTAGCTGTGTGTCACATTGGCTTAACATCAAGACAGGGGCGTCAATTTAATTCTGTTTACATGCTACATACAAGCCCGTGTCTGTGTGTGTGTGTGCGTCTCCTTGCAAGCCATAAATTCTCAGAGTGAAGTATTTTTGGTCTTCCTCTCAGACCAAGTCTGCTTGGCTGTGGTAACCCTTCTCCCAGTAAAACTTTAAGTGTTCTCCAGGGGATGGAGATGTGCATTTCATCTCTTAATTTTAGGAAGGTCAACACTCCACACTGTTTTTTTGTATGTGCACACTTCACAAGTTACCCGAGTTATTTCTCTCTTCACATTAAGCCTTCACTCTGCATCTTATTTTCTACCTTTTTATGATATTTATTGATCTACTTTATGCATTTAGGTGTTGTTGTTCCTACATGAGAGGCAGTCATTCTTCAAACAGTATTTGTGTGCTGTGGTGGCACCCAAAGGGAGGTGACCAAGCACTAATACAGTGGGTCTTTGAAGATAATAAAATAAAAAGTAAGTGTATTATGTGTTTGCTTATTTTAAGTTCAAATAAGCAAAATATGTAATTTACCCAGGAATAGCCCGACCTTCAGAATCAATGCTTATATATTCTGAAGAAATATGGATAATTCAAATTCAAATTCAGTTGGATCCTTGTCTTCTTTCAAAAGGAATGAGATAGCGGCCTTGGTGAGAAACGCACAGAGACAGCCTTGTTTAAAAGATTCATTACACGTATTTCATCATAAAATTGCTTATAAAATTCTAGACCATAACCATTAGGGCAACGGCTCCTGCCACTTCTCACAGATTCAATAGTGACTGCAATTTCTTCCACAGTAGGGTTTAGCAGAAGTACAGGCTGTTTTAGCTTTTATTATCAGCTGGTCAGTCTTAGGTATGGAGAGAAGAATAGTGTGCGGTTACTAATGTCCCGAAGACAGGAACAGGGTTTGTGAAGTGGTCTTTGCTCACAGACCATCTGTCTCTCTAATCAGATCAAAAATACTTCTTATTATAGAGAGGGAGAGGGAGAGGGAGATCATTTCAATCTCCCATCCCAATGAGCAAGCAAGGGAGAGTTAAACTGCTACTCAGAGCGATCAAGTGAATACAGGATGGAAGAAATCGTCAACTGAACAGGGGTGAGGTGGTCTTACATTCTTTAGGTTGGTAGTCAAAGAAAGAAACATAGTCAGTAATCATTACACGCTAAATTAAGGTGGATATGTATGGTGGAAAAGAAAATGAGATTTCAAGGAAGAATCTGAGAGCCTTCTTAGGTCTAGTTGTTCTTAATGTATATCAAATGTTACAAATAGCAGGTTTTCTGGAACTGATCGACCCAGAACAGGTTTGGTAACCATGTTCAAATCACTGCTGACACCGCAAATATTAGATAATAAACTTAAATGTGTGTATGACAAATGCCCATTTCACTAATGTCCATGTTTGGATTGATAATGGGGAACACAGCTACAGGGTTGGACAAGGACTTCCCAGAGGCATGGGTGGATCTTTTCAAGCCTGTGCCTTTGGTACAAGATGGGACAGAAAGACACTCAACTGTCATTGTTGTATTAGTGTGTGAAGTTACAGTTTTCTTAACTGTATCCGCTCCCTATCATTTTTTTTGTCCATCTGTGCAGACAGGTCAGCTTGATTGAGTCACTCCTTTGATTGTTTATCTCATCACCACAAAACAACAGCACACAGTTTACTTGTCCCATTATACCATGACTGAACTGCCCTATATATCCATACAACAATCCTGCGTTCAGGCCGAGAATTAATGCTTGTTAGTCCGGCCGTGTCAGGTCTGGGCTTCAACACCTGCGGGTTGGACCAGGTCAGGTTTTAACTTTAAGGCCCACCAAAAACTCTAGATGACTTAAGCAGCTTAGAAATTGCTCAAACGGGCGAGAGGTTTCGTACATGCACATACACATGAACTTGCAGAGAAAGTAGACCCGGCTTCTGATTGAGACCAGCTATTATTTACTTAAACCTGTAGCCAGACCCAGCCAGTATAGGAGACAGCCGTCTATTTGAGACTCGGCTTTATTTGAGAATTTACGGTAACTATTTACATGCTTTATGTTCGTAATAGTGTTGCCTATCGGACCTAGTGGAATAACAATGTTATCTAAATAGCCACACTGACAGGAAATAGTGGTGATGACAGCCTACATGTACAAGGGAACTGAGGAAGCCAGATGATAACTGAGACTGAGAGCAGCAACCACATGAGCTTATGACTGCTCACAATCAGTCCAATTACATCCCACTGCTGATAGAAGCATGTCAGTAGACCTCTACTCAGCCCACTGACAGATAAAAGAATCTGTGTTTGTGTGGGATCAGTGTTTATACAGCCCTATTCACAGATTAATATGTTCTGGAGAGGCCTTTGAGTGAGGCCTCGTCAGGATTATCCTGTTCTTTATAACCTTTTCATCTGAGAACCAGTGTGTTTACATGCACTGGTGGGTTGGGAGGATTAGATTATACTTTTACATGATAGTAAAATGCCATTCAGATCCGGGGGGTAATGAGATGCTGTAGAAAGCTCTGGAAAAACAGGATATCATTCAAAACCAATGGATTTCACTAAAGTGTTAGGAACGTCTCAACTTATTTTTGTCTCAGAACTTCCAAAAATGTAAACCAGAGAAAATAATCGTCAAATTCTGGTTTGTTAAACTCAGCTATGATTGTGAGAAAAAAGATCCACTTTTAGTATCTACAGTGAGAAAGGAGCCTGAGTCTGGCGCAGGCATAAAGTGAAGGAAGTACAATCTAATGTTATTCCTTTTCTATACCCAGTGAAAAGCAGCACACTAGGCTCAGACTGACACAGCTGTCATTTTTCTCACAATAATATAACAACAAGCATCTCCTCTGTTTTTTATGTTCAGTGGTGATTTGTCTCAAGATTTTTTTTTTCCTTTTCAAATTTAAGATATACCTGTAGCAGTGGTGATGGTGGTTGAGGGATTTTAATCAGTTCTCTTTATGTAGTGTTATGGGGGCTTTGCATCCCCACAAAAGCCTTGTGAAGCACAATGTCTCCTAATTTAATTTAATCAGATATATCTCACTCTGCCTTGTCTTCAGTGTCAAACCACCTACATGATGCCCCACACTCTTGTGGGTAAGTAGTAAGTAAGCTCGTCACAGTCAGAGTCAGCTGGGTGGGATCACCAGGGATGGCCATTCAGATTTCCAGGTGCAGGGCATCTCAGGTCATGTCCATTCTACTATGTTATTGTTTAAAAATGCCTCTAGGTATTTCTCAGCCTGCTGGGTTTTGGAAATGCTGCTGACCCAATTGTACTTTGAAAACTCCAGGGGTGCATTTTAGGTGGTGTAAATGATCATGGTTCACTCCCTGATTTGGTCTTCACTATCTGACTACCAATGAGGAAAGAGTTATAGATAATGACATGAAAGTGAACCTGAC
>OMNW01035612.1:0-12037 GCA_900303245.1 Selene dorsalis
TAAGTAAATATGTTGTTTGCATGTACAATGCAACCCTCAGAGGTCTATTTTTACTTAATAAAGGCTGTATAAAATGATGCAGGTATTCTTATTTTTCTTTTTTTACTATGAATGAAAACATGACCCCATCATGATGAAATAATATAATATTTAATTGGATACACATCAACAGAATTTGGTGACTATATACATCGTCACAACAAAACCGATAACAGAATAGCAGGATCCCTGGCAAATAGCACAATAAAGCTGGTCCACTGCACATGACCTCAACAATACATAAAAGCATAAACATGAGTAAATCATAATAAATACTAGAAGAGAAACTAAAATAGGTCAAAAAGAAGAAAAAAAACCCCGCAGTGACCCTCTAGACAAATACAAAGGTGAGAAATGTGTAGCTGAGAAGAGCCCTCAGCAACCCTCCGCTAAACCTGTGGACCTGCAGAGACTAGTAGAGGTAGACAAATGCAGAAGAACCCATCCTAAACCTCACGGTGGCTTGGATGAGTCCTGATATGTTTGTGCTTGGCCACTGTGCACATACTTGTGGCACTTTAAGTATTTCCCCCAATACCCATTGAGGAAACGCCAATGGAGATACATTCAGACAATGTCAACATGTTGAATGAATGAGCGGCTGTGTTGTTTCGTGCCATGCACAGCTCCAGTTTTGAATGAATGAAAAAAAAAAAAAAAAAAACCTGATCCTGAAGACTCTGAAATGGGCTTGGCATAGCTGCTGACCTGTGGTTTTGAGCAATGGAGTTATTTAGTCAGAAACACAAATGTATACAGTGTTGCCCTATTTACAATTGAAAAAAACAGGCAAACATATAAAAAATCTAAAAACGACAAATGGTTAATGCTAGGAAGAATATACAAGTAGTGAATAAATAAGTCTTGATACATACATCATGTAAAAAAAAAAGGATTAAATGTGTTTTTGTAAAAGGAAGTCAGTTCATCAAGTGCTGCATGTAGATATTAAGTTAAGAAACATGTTTTCTTGTATCTGTATGTGGTTGTGTGTGCATCATGGTATGTATGTATGTACGTATGTTTGTGTGTGAGTGTGTGTTTATGATAGGCAGGATGTCCATCTCTCAGTGTGTAACTTCTTGATGACACTCTGAGTCACTGAGCAGGTCGCTCGATCCAGGGATCTTATTCCCATTCCACGGAGAGACACACCAGCAGCGAGCAGGCAACCCGACCAGAGAGGACTCGCACTGAAGGGGAAACACAGATCACCAGGTCATTTCAGATGAATCTCTTTCAATAAATGAATTTTTTATTTACTGAAATCCTAAAGTTCCCACCTGTTTGGCCTTGTAGAAGCCGTACTTGTCACAGTTGGGGAGGTAGAAAGTTGTGAACTTCTCTCCTAGTTTCTGCTGAGAGCTGGCGATCATGTCCAGCGCACTGTGCAGTTCAGTGTGACAGGGTCGCTGTGGAGAGGAGAAAGACAAACAGTAAGAACTACACCCACACATTAACATAATATTTTCCCAGTTATCTCTCGAGGGCCCACAAAACCAAGAGCGCCCTCTTGTGGAAGGAAGGTACATTTTGTTGAATCCTCACCTGTTGCACCAATATGTTGCGGATAGCATTGAGCTTGGCCATGATGCTCTCATGGCCCTCGGCAGTGTTGGGGTGCTCAAAGGGAAGGTTGAGGCCCAACAAGTAGTGTAGGGAGCCATGGTCAGGGACTAATTCAGTTTCCTCTGTAGAAGTAAAACATATTTGAGAATACATTTAGCAGGGTGTTTGACAGCAATCCTGTAGTGTAAGGTCTTCTGTGTTGCTTTGAAGTGAAAGTGAAGTATTTTATAACTCTGAAATACATAGATTACCTTGGGCCAAGTCATCAGTGCAGACCCCGTGTCCCCTGGTCAGAGCATGGAGAGGTCTGGTCTCACCAGGCCTGGGAGTACAGCGGAGACCCACACCACAGTGGGCTGTGTGAACTCCACAGGGCGCCCCTTTCTCCAGAGCGCAGGCCATACAGCAGCCGCAGCCAGGCTCCCTCAGCACTTCCCTGCACCCCACTGGGATGGCAGGACAGTTGTTCAGTTTCTCTTGCGTGCAGGGGGCACAGTGGATTGGCTCCAGTCCCACCACTGGGGATGATCTCACCATGACTAAGACCGCCAGAGCCACTGCAGCCACAAATGTCAGCTTCACATATAATCCAGGCATCTCCAGTCTTCAGATAAATACTGTATGCTCTCTGCTGCTGTAGTTTTCTTTCTAAAGTGATTTCTGCGAACCGGCAGTATTCATAAGAAGCTCTGGCCTCCAGAGAAGTTAATGTTTGACAGCGACCACAGATATAAAATAGTTTTGAAAAACCTGCTGTAAACGGTGGATGACCCTGTTTGACGTGCGTAGATCCAGGTTCACAAGGTCTGTTGTCAATATTGACTTTGGAACATAAAGCGACATCAAAACAACCCTGTTTTTGACAACCAAATTACTGATCTTTGTCTTTGCCGTTGAGGTTATGAAAACACAAATACTGCCTCTTACAGAAATGTATCAATAAAGTATAAATAGCATCCACAATGAGGAATTCTGGGTAATCCAAGAAGTTATAGGCTACAATAAAATTACTTGTTATTAGGGAAACTCTTATAAACACTTATTTTGTTCAGTGATGGTGATTGATACTGTGCTTTGACACTGTTTTGACACTAATACCCTATTTGTCCCTGCACTGGCTTTGGCAAAGGTTCCTCTTATCAGGCAGACTGATAAACAAGATCATTCGCCTTTAACATTGCATAACCCTAACATTATGGATCGCACTGCTAGAATCACAACATGTTTGTCTGAAGAAAGACGGTAACCAGTTGTTTCATTGGTGTAGTATTTTTCATAATTATCTGTAGCAAACGCCAAATACCTCTGCACAGTGTATGTGTAATACACGCACCAAAACAACACATGTTGTAGATTGTATATGATGCCAGGCTTTTTACTTCATAAGATCTTTAATTGAACAATGTCTTGTTATCTAAATGTAAGATGCCGAGCAACAATGACATACCAGAACCAAGAACGACCAGAAAAGTATTTTTTTTTATTATTATTATTATTATTACAGTACAAGCTGCCACGAGCCCCAGAATGTGGAGGATGAGATGATAAAGATGAATATCGCAGGGTCAGTCAAGGTCCTGGATGCAGTTGGTGGTGAGGATTTACCGCACAATGAAAAATAATAAGATGATTATATGGGTTATTTGGATAGTGTACAATTATTTGGTGGGAAGGTTACAACAGACATGGTTGTGGCCTTAGACAAAACATTTTAGCAGTAACTAAAGAAACTCAGATCTTGAGTTTCTATAGTTACTGCTAAAGAAACTCAAAGTCTGAGATGAATTGAGTATATTGATTGAAATACAGCAGTGGTAGAGAAACCTATACTTGACCACTTAATACCTTTACTTCACTACATTTCAGAAGCAAATACACTTTTTACATATGTTTGTTGGCTGTAGTTAGAGTTTATGCTTTATGCATCACAACAATATGAGCCAGTAAGACATAGTGATGCATCATTGTGAATTTAACAATACATACATTTACATTAAAAAAACCCAATTCAATAATGTATTGTAGTATATGACATTACACAATAGCCATTTGATGTTTATTTTTAAAGTATATTCAGTTGAAACAGCTGTATTTTTGCTACAGTCAACATTTTACTGGAGAGCTTTCATTTGTAATGATTTGGTTTTACATTGTTGTCACAATGCAGTTACTCCAATTATGGATGTGAATACACCAGCCACTGGGAAAGAGGTCCCTATGGAAAACTATTATATAACAATCTGGCTACAAGTCTCTGCTTTGATGTGTAAAGTGACAAAACATTACAAAAGTGTTCCCCCAAGATAGGTTTAATGTTTTCACCTATTAAACACTCACTACATCCAACTTCCCCTGTTCAGTTTGTGAAGATAAATCTTATTAATATAACATAAAAGACATCATCTGCCGACATATCAAAATCTAAAGACAGGCTGCACCCACTAAAGATAACCTCTTCTCTATTGCTCTGTCAAAGTTAAATACACAGCTGGCAACGTGTTGGACAGCACTTGCAGAGTGCCCTCAGTGAGTATTTTACATGGGTATTTTGATCAAAAGACGCTGAGTCAGCAAGAGGTAAATGGGTACAGGTTCAAGTGGACAGTTGTACTGATAGAAAACACAGAATAGGTCACTGTAGATGTGATGTAACAACAAACACACCAAAATTATATTCAGATAAAGATAGACAAGACAGAAATGGAATAAATATTTTCATCATGCAGTGAACTCTTATTATAACACCTGTGGGCCTTATCATACTTGTTTCACTGAATGACAAAAATGAAACTGACAAACATTGCACATGAACTTCTCTTTCTACAATAAGGTCAGTGCTTGAGGTCCTCACCATGTTCCAGGTTCACCCTGTCAGACCTTTGGTGAGCGTTACTCAACCACCAGTTGTTGTGCCAGAGAGTTGTGTTGTTGAGTTGGTACTTTCAGTTCATATACTGATGTTTAATTAACAGAGGGCAGGGCAATGGATCAATATAATAATGTGATATGAGACTACACTAATATCTTAGATTTTGGGTACCCCAATATTGTAATATGGCATCAATGCTTTAAAGGCTGCACGACAGTGTGATGTTATTTTATGAACCATATTGTTATATATATATATTGAATATTTTCTCACAATGTTAATAAAGAGGTTTCAGGTTGAAAATATTCTTATATAATATTTTTGTTCCTTGGTCAGAGCATGGACAGGTCTGGTCTCACCAGGCCTGGAGACCCTCACTACAGTGGGCTGTGTGAATCCCACAGGACGCCACTTTCTCCAGAGCACAGACGATGCAGCAGCCACAGATAGGCTCCATCAGCACTTCCCTGCACCCTGCTGGGATGGCAGGACAGTTCAGTTTCTCTTGCATGCAGGGGGCACAGTGGATTGGCCTTAGTCCCACCACTGTGGATGATCTCACCATGACTAAGACCGCCATAGCCACTGCAGCCACAAATGTCAGTTTCACATATAATCCAGGCATCTCCAGTCTTAAGATAAAGAGGTTTGTGTGCTCTCTGCTCTGGATAGTTTTCTTTCTAAAGTGATTTCCTACAAACCAGCAGTATTTATATGGAGCTCTGGCCTCCAGAGAAATTAATGTTTGACACACTGATCATTGATATGGAGAGGTTACTGTAACTGTAAAATCTAAATGGTGGATGACTCTGCTTGACATTCACATGGATCCAGGTTAATAAGGCCTTTCAATATTGACTTTTGGAACATAAAGTGACAACCCTGTTTTCAAATGACTAAATTACTGATCTTTGGCCACCTTTGAGGTCATGAAAACACAAATTTTGCAAAAATATATCAATAAAGCAATAAATAAACAGCCACAATGAGGAATCCTGGGTAATCCAAGAAGGTATGGGTTACGAGATAACTTATTATATCAAACATATATAAATAACACTCAGTTTACTGAGGAACATTTGTGTTACTTGTCATGTGCAAACAAGAAATTTGAAAGTCAATCAGACCCCATTTATGATGTGTGAAAAAGGGGTGAAGCCTGTGCAAGCTCCCTGTCAGAGTTAAATGTCCTGTACATGTCATGTTTATGTAGGAAGGCTAACATGGTTAGAGAACACCACACAAACACACATAATTATATTCAAATAAAGATAGATATGCATTTATTGCACAAAAACTAATGTTGACAAAATGAAAGATAGTTCTCATCATGCAGTGAACTATTATGAAACCTATACGGCTTACTGTATTTGTTTCTTCACTTAATGAAAATGCAACTGATAATCATTGTACACAGATTTTTACATTCAGTGTTCACTAACAAGATCAAGTGCTCGAGGTCCCCAACATGTTCCACGTTCACCTGTCAGACCTGCGATGACTGTTACTCAACCACCAGTTGGTGTGTTGTTGCCTCTTCGATGTTGACCATCAGGTCCACCACCCAACGAGGAAACACGTCTGCCTTGGAAATATCTTTCTGGACATTTGTAAAAAACAAAAAAACTAAGCATTATCAATGACAAATCTTTTCAAAAGGGTTGAAATCATATTTTCTTAATGAATGGACACGCAACTACTGGTGAGTTGTAGCTCTTCCTCTTTGTCCTCCTCCTCTTCACCGATGGTTTACTTGGTGTGTGTTTTTCCCATGTGAGCTTTGAGATCTTAAAACGATAGTTTAGATCATCACCTAAGACCTTTCACCTGGGGTGGATGTTGGTCAAATACTGTAGTCTGAAACGTGAAGAAAAAAAAAAAAGCACCCACCTTTATTTTCCAGTCTCTAGGACTGAAATGTTTCTCCTTTCCTAACATGGATTGCCCAGGTGTTACAGCTTCATCACTGAAATCCTCCACACATGAGCTCAGGTCTGAAGAAAGGTCTGAGGAACTGTGCGTGTCTTCCTGGTGATTTTTAGCAGCTGTCATCTGGCTCTGGGGACGAGTCAGTCGCCTGGGTCTAAGAACCCTCAGCTCTTCCTCTTCTTCACTCTCCTCTTCTTCCATTTCCTCCTCTGTGTCCACGCCCACTGGTGTCTGTTTTGTTTTGCTTCCTTGGGCTTCATCTTGCTCTGACTCTTCCTCGATGGGCTCCAGACGCACCTTCTCGCCATTTAAATATTTGTTATTTTTGAAATCCAAGCAGAATTGACATGATAAGTCCACTTCATTTATAGTCAGGTTTATGAATTGTGACTTGTATAAAAACAGAAACACAAAGGATTAAAACTTACAATTCGCTGCTGAAGCTCCATGTAGCTGGATAAGTGAGCTTTCCTGATATGCAAACATCATGCAGGTTTTCATCAGCTAATCATTCACACCAGGTGTGGAGGCTTAATTGCAGACTCAAGACAGGTGTTTAGTTTTTTTCTCCACCTTTTCACACATGGGCTGCAGTCAAAAAGTCTCTTTTGGCTGAGTAAGCTTCCTAACTGAGTGAAATGACCCGGAAGAATGTGAAGCGGCAGCCACGATAAGAGCTGGTTGAATTCAATTTAAATGAGAAAGAAAGGAGCCTCAGTGCTTCCTATCTTATCTCCTCAAGCATAAGAAACAATGGATATTCCTTTACAAAAGGAGTCCCACAATTCCTTACCACAGCAACATTTAAAGCGAAGCACCATTAGTTTTCACCACAGCAGACCCGTGTAAGCATATAGGCACAACAGATTTTTAATTATGATTTTAATGGCTCGGTTTTCTCTATTTTTATATGTTTCTTGAAAACAAAGGGGAACAAAAAAACCTCATGATATCATTTAAAGTTTCTCAGACAAGAAGTTGACCTCTGTTTTTAAAGCCATTATTTTTGTCTATATTTTTCCATACTTTAAAACAACTATGTAAATTTGGGGTTAATTACAAAATAAAACGACATGTTAATCTGGTGCACTTTCAGTAAGCCTACTGGCGAATTAATTTAAATGAAAAGGTACAACCCTATAACCTGTAAGGCTCAGCACAGTAGGTCATTTAAGATACGTTATAAACGTTGTCATATACGTTTCTCTGCAAATCAACATTTGTATGTAAATTCAACACAACTAATGAAATTATCACAGTTTTCAGTTCCTTTCTTGGTTGTTAAATTCTACCTCACTGCCCCGACCTAATTCACTCATCATGACCCTTTTTTGCCCTGATGACACCAGTGGGAGTATTGTTTGTGATACATCATGTACCTTGGAATCCCATCAGTTGCTTAATGTCAACTTTAGTTCGGAGTTAGGCTGTTTGACCATATTTGGTGAAAAAAACAACTCACATTTTTGTATTTAATGTTAAATTACTACTGGTTTAGTTTAATGCGAAAGAAAAAAAATAATTGAGACATATAGGCTGCGGTAATGGTTGGGTCAGGCATTTGTTGACATAACTGTTATGCCAAGTCTACATGAGAGCTGGGAAAACAACTTTGGCCTCTGCTCAGTGTTTGTGACATCAGACTCTGAGCTGTGGGCGTACATCAATAGACGTAATAAAGCTACCATATTTTGCTGTGTAGGGTGAAAACTGTTATTTTAAGCGCCATAAACTGTGGTGTTAGGAATGAAATTTTATAGAGTGGAACTAACAAGGGAAAACTGCCCGTAAAAAGTTATATTTGCTACCCGCTGATCATTTGCAGTGCAGGGGGACGAGGTGTAAATATTGTGTTTCAGGTTGGTAATTCTCCTGTTGCTCACTCCCAGCCACAACCCTCCACAAAAGAACCCACACACGCTACTTGTTTATTTTTATGTGTGTGTAGCCACACACACACAGCCATGCTCCTGTGATATTTTATACACCAATATTGTCTTTATTACAAAATATTCAATAACCCAACTTTACACTGTACAAGATACAACATAGTTTACAGCTTTTGGCTATTTACAAAAAAAGTATGATCTGCATATCAAAGTGAATATATCTAAAAAGGCAGGTTGCAATCACTGTAAGCTTGTTGAGTAAGGCAAAAAACTTGAAACATGATGTTATTTACACTTTTGCAGATCAAGTAAAAGTCTTATACGCCATTAGTGACGACATCTGGAGATATCTGAAGCGCCTCACCTTTCTGAGACAGTATCTGAGAGACTTGCTAAAGCTCATAGTTTCTGAGGAAAACTCAAAAAATCTAGCTTCAACATAAAACCAAAAAAAAACCAAAAAAAAAAGAAACTGGGGTACTGTAAAATATGCCTGAAAGACAACAGCCAGACAGACAGTGCACCGAAAGGAAAGTACTAGGCTGTGCATTTGTAGAGGTTGTGTGCTTGTTGTATGTGCTTAAGTCATGGATGTGCTTTCCTCTATGTGAATAAATGCCTTCCATAACTCCCTTGGGTGTGTTCATATATATTTGCACCACATATAGATGTACATTGGTACTCCTTAAGCGATCTATTAGTCATTAATACTTAATGATTGGTCAGTTTTGGCATCGACTAGTTTCCATGGCAGCACAAATCTCGCTAGGTTTACACACCTTCCTCTGCTCCCTTCACTGACCTTTACTGCCTCTTTAGTCTCAAAGCCACCAGTGTCTCTGTGTATACTTAACACATGTCACAATGCATTAAACCACTGTGAATCAGGGCAGTGTTTAAACGTTCAGGAAACCTTAATTTGGGTTACAAAAGACACTTTAAGTCTACTGAAAGAATAACATGTGTCAAATATGTCCACGTCCTTTCTCTTCTCTTGTACGGTGAGGCAATAAAAGCTGTAAAACTAAAGATCTATGGAAAGCTCAATACTTTGGTTTCTTTCAACAGGAGATACTATGTCAACTCTTAAAAAGTCATGCACTATTGATTTTAAATATGTCTCAGAAAAAGTCTATTTCAACCAGTGAGCTCCGAGTGTAAAAAAGAAAAAGTATTTTGCGATGTTTCATTACAATTCAGAGTTACTCACACATGCATACACACTCACAAGTACACACATGCATGCTTACATACACCAGAAAAAAAAGAATAGAAACAACACAATTTTACACTGTAAATAATGCAATGTATCCTTGGCATAATCAGAAAGACAGTGCAAAAGCAATAGCATGATCAGTCTTTTTTCTGGATATCAATGCACATATCCCCCTTGTACACGGAATATGTGGTACATAGAAAATGAAGATGCACATTACCTGGATCTGAAGGAACCCAGGAACACCACAAATCTAATTATCTGGTATAGAGATGTTAAAAGAGGATTTAAGTTTCCGTGTATCATACGACTTCACTCGTCTTAGGAATCCCTAAAAGCGAGTATGATTGTCCACATCACCCTGTCATTTCTCTGGAAGTTTGTATCCTGAATGAGCATGTTCTGGGTTTTGCCAGTAGCTCAGGATTTAGAGGAAATACCTGGACAGCCCTGTCTCCTGTAGGCCTCCAACCAGGGTTTTCTTTCCTTTTTATCAGACAGGTTTCTAGTCCTGTCTTTTCTCTCTACACTGCTGCATCCGCAACAGCTGCCGCAGCCTCAATCTCAATCCCCGCCACCTCTACTTCCTCCTCTTCGTCCTCCTCACCCACAGCGGGCACGCAGGACGAGGGCAGGCATGTTGCTTGGCTGTTGCTGCTGTTGGCAGCGTTCATTTGAACGTTGCTGCCCATGAGGCTGGCAGCAGAGGAGACACTGCCCAGATTGGTCGGGACGCTCGTCTTCCCACAGGAGTGGATCCGACGAGCCAAGCTGGCAGAACGCATGACCGAAGACATGGTCACAGTGCCTACGCCTTGAACCTTCCCTTCCAGGAAGTAGGTCAGCATCTCACCTTTACCCTTAACACTGACTTTGCCACGGCACACCAGGTCATAGTTGGTATTGAGCATGCGATAGACCTCTTCGGTCACCTAAATAACACAGGAAAAATACAATTTTTATGCCAGACCATGTTAAATATGACCTGACTCCAGCTTTGTATGTAATAGATAGACATGACATTGATTTTGAAAGAAGTGTATTTCCCAAAACTGTAACTTTAATTGTGATATATTGTGGGTGTGTGCTTCGTGTGCATTTAAATTTCAGAAATGAAATATTCAATAATTTTGAAATTATTACAATGTGCTTTATTTGAGTGTTTATGCAGTTATTTCATACTTTATTAATGAAGAATTCTTCTTTGCTGTTTCCTATAGATTTCCCTACATGAATTGTCTGATCTGTAACTTCCCTAATAATTTCTCTATAAATGGAAAAAATGCATAAAGATTGTAATTTAAGGTTCTTTTCATACCTGTATCTTTCCAGGCACTCCAGTGCTGTCCATCCGACTGGCTACATTGACTGTGTTGCCCCAGATGTCATACTGAGGTCTCCGTGCCCCAATCACCCCAGCAACCACTGGACCAATATTGATACCTGTGCAAATGTTAAACACAAAACAATATGAACTGAGCATTTGGATTTCATTTGCAGTTTAAAAGAAATAAATCTTTCCTACAAGGTCAGACGTACCCACTCTCAGGACAAACTCATTGTACGACTGATAATTGATTTCATCCAGAACGTCAAACATCTCAATGGCGTAGTCTGCTATTGTGCTAAGATGGTCGTAAACAGATTTTTTGGCCTAAAGAGCAGAAGCACATTAATCATTTAGTATCTATAGTTTCATTAACACATGCAAACAGAAAAACAAAATATCACGCTACCTTGGTACCAATGGTAGGGACGAGGCCCACAGCTGCCATATATGTACTGCCAATGGTTTTGATTTTCTCTATGTCTTTGTAGCACTCCTTATCCATGAGCTGCAAAACATCCAATTCAAATAAACACACAAAGGTTCAGATGTAAACCACACTAAATCCCAGAAGCAGGTTCAGGTCAAGAAAAGGGAAATCCAGCGTTTTACCTCATCAAAGTCAGCAATAATCTCATTCAGAAGTCTGAGGCACTCCACTCCCATGTTGTTCCCATCCAGCTCAATGTAGAAATCATTGAAATTTGGGATGGAGGCAAACAGGACACCCACTTGTGCGTACGACTGGTAATACAAATCCTAACAGGGAAAAAGAGAGAAAACATTGCAGAAGCATAAAACATCTCCTCCTATGTTTTCAGATGTCCATTTGTTTTGGTTTTCTGCCTTTTTTTTTTTTATCTACCTGTTTTTCTGTCTGTCTGCCTGCCTGTCTATTAGCGAGGCTCACCATGTTCCTGGGGTTTGACATAAGGAAGTGTTGAGCCACGTGTGCGGGCAGAAGGTTGAAGAGAATCCTCCTGTTGTCCAGCTTGACTTTCTCCATGCCATCCCTCTCCTCCTCCGCCTGACAGCACACAACCACACACACAAAATATACACAGGCGGCCATTAGGACTGCAGCTTGTTCCACAGTTTCACCACATGGGGTCAGTAAAAACTCTTACGAGGCGCAGGACAGGCACTGATGTCTGTATCATAGCTTGATTTTCAACAGACTTGGGTACTTTACACAGTTA
>OMNW01035613.1:20925-49267 GCA_900303245.1 Selene dorsalis
ATTCTATTTCAGTGTCTCAGATGAAGATGGATTGAAAAGTGTACTGTGTGTGTGTGTGTGTGTGTGTGTGTGTGTGTGTGTGTGAAGAGAGAGGGGGGAGGTTGTGTTGTGGAGTGGTACAGGAACTGTAAAGGAAATGAACAAGAAAGGCATAGGCTGCAAGAAAGCTTTGCTGTGTGTGTACATCCCTTATTGTTGGGATCAAACTAACTATAGTACACAAAAGAAAAGAAATAAGGGGGAATTCATGTCGTTGTGATGGAATTGATTTGTAGGCACATTACGTCAATGTACAGTGACAATATCTTCTGCACAGAATCTGGATGAAGTGTTTGTGATCGATCTCAGCATGCTCTCTTTTGGAGGTTTATTGACAGCACTTTTCTTCACATTATGGCAGCGTGTCCAAATCAGTGCAAAACAGTCCAAATCAGTGCATGAATCATCAGTATGAATGACACTAATGCACAAAATCAATTCAGTGCCTCCAGTTAATGAATGGCTTAACCGGGTTTGTGTTCTTAAGAGTCTGGGTGTACAAAGTGTGATTCAGTGTGAATGAGAAAAGGGAAAAGAAAGAGCCAGAGACAATGATGCAAATTAGTCCAGCTAAGAAGCTTTTTAAAGTTATAGGTCCACCAGAAATTTTAATGTGTGTTTTGCTGTAGTTGTCTTTTTGTTTAAATTTAAAAATACACTGTGGTGAAAATCTGAGACATGTTTGTGAAAGATTTACATACTGACCTTGTTAGCAAAGGCCAGTTCCCACCATAATAGGTCAGACTCCTGCCATAAAATATCCACTGCATGCTTTCATTTAATGTTCTGTTTTTATTGCAGTTTGTACAAAAGCAATTTGAGTGATATAGTTAAAATTCTACGAGCTGCTGCTTTGTCTTCCCTTTGTTTCCAGAGAGAAAGCTTCATTTTCTTTTCAGATGTGTCATGTAATTAATTGTGCAACTGAGTTTTCCAAGACAGAAAATTCATTTACTGGTGTGTGTGTTTTCCAATAAAGAAAGAAAAAGACTCTAATCAGGGAAAATCAACATGTCATTTCTGCAATGATTGAATGTAAGTTATGAGTGCATTAGGCTGTGCTGAACACAAGCTGGATTAAATCATGCCAAACTTGCAGCTGATGCTCAGTAAGATTGGAAAGAATGATCTGAAAGTTTTATTTGATCACGGTGAGCGAACGCAGTTGAAACTGTGTGCATTTGTGGCTGTATGTGATTCACTGTGGTGATTTTTACTCACTCTCTGTCGTTCAGCCTTTTTCTTATGGAATGAGCTCAGTTTAGTCTCTGCCCTCCATCCTAACACCTTCGCTCTCTCTGTATCCCTCTCTCTCTTCATATTCTACAGCATCTCAGCTCCAATTTAAATCAGGACCGCATCGCAAGCATGAAGCAAACATTCTCTGTTTATGTAGTGAATATGAGTGTGTGCGTCTCCGTGTATGTGTGTGTTTGTGTGTGTGTAGAGAGAGGGGTGGGTGGTATGTAACGCATGTGGGTGTCAGACACAAGGACCACAGAGACAGAGAGATCAGAAGAGAGAAAGTGCTTCATTTTAAAATGTCACCATGTTGTCAGCGCGGTGTATCAGTGCCATCAGATGACATTGACAACAGTGTGAAAATCCAGTGCTGAGGGAGAAAAGTCAAGAGCCAACACTTCAGAGAAGGAGAAGTGTTTTCACTAGATGATAAATCTAAGTTGAAATTAATCAATTGTTAGTGGAGCACATTAAATCATTAAAAATGTCTTCATGAAACATGTTGTCAGACATCTAAAACAGCCATGACTGTCTAATATGAACTATGAACCGAGATCTAATATACTCCAAATAATTAAATCCAAACCTGCAGAGATGCTGTCAGATGAAACAGATTCTGGAAGAAGCTGTGGGTCATTAGACCGCAGGTAGTTAGAGAAACATCTAAATGCAGCATGTGTTGTTGCTTTCAGACTGCACACAGTTCCTCTTGGGACTTGCACAATCCAATCACTTTGTGTGTGGTGCGTGCAAGTGAACAAGCATGCAGAGAAGGAGCATAAAACAGCTCTCATGGTCAACTCGAACAGGTAGCTCTAACATTGTGAGTTTCAGCTCCAACAATGCTGCTGTCTCAAGCCAGTTGGGATCTTCAAACTGCTGACAGAACTATTTACTTACAGGGGGCAGCACAGAGGTTATATAGAAAAACATGCAGTTGCATTAGATAAGAGTAAAAGCCAGAGATTGGTGGTTGTGATCAGCAGAAATGCCAACATGGAGCCCAGCAGGCTCCTTGGTTAGTGTCGCTGACAGCTCCAGAGTGCACAGCCTGGTCAGCACCCTGGACAGCTCCTGCAACAGAGCTCCACATGTCTGTTCCCTTCAATGTCCAGTTTCTTTTTTGGGTTGAAGTGTTGAAACATTATCAGTCTCCTCTCAGCCTCTGAGCCCAATGCTGCTTCATTGCTTGGAGTCCACTTACACCACCCACACCGCAAACCCCCCACACACACGCTCTTCGGTGCAGCAGAAGGTGGCTGATCTTTTTGTATCTGTCCCCATTGCTCATTCAAAGTGACACACCTCAAGGTGAATGCTAGAGGTCTAAATGAACACAAATCAGAGCTCCTTCGTCCTGCACTGAATTTAATTTCTATATCTAATATTTACTGTCTTTATTGTATTTTTTTATGTTTCTTCTTTGTTGCTGCAATTTAGCAAATTCCCTTTGGGACATTTTATAGAGTTTGTTTTAATAATGTTGCTGCCAAAAACCACATGTTTCACTTTGACATCTCTATGATTTTGCCTTCAGGGAGATGCACTATAGAACTTTGGCATGCTGTTTACTGAGTCACGTAAGGCATGTTCACATATGATGCCCCCTGTCTTCTCAGATCTCTGACAAGCAGGATTTTGTTAGCACACACACACATTTGCATTTTCTCTTTCGTTGTCTCATCTTATAGCAAGCATGTCTTCATTTAGTCCAGGAGGTTAGATGCAGAGCAGTCACTACTGTAATCTACTTCCTCCTGACAACGATGAAATCTGATGTATCTGAGAAGCAAAACCAATCTGTCATACATCAGTTTCACAGTCTGTTTCAAGCAACCCTCTGCAGGGATCTCTCTCGTTCACTCTTTTTCTCCCTTTCTCTCAGCACTGACTTTTATTCTCGCAATGTTGGGCTCTCTCTCTCTCCTTGTCTCTTTCACTTTCCCACTCTTGGCCTGTCTCTCTGTCAGCCTTGAGGTTTTCTTTTCTTTTAGGCAGTACTGTAAGAATTTCATGAACAAATATCTTGTTGATTGTAATTTTCCATGTAAAAGCGAAAAGGAAATACTGGAAAAGCAATCAAAAATAGTGCAGCTGTAAAATATGTTTAAGTTAGAGTGTACATATGGCAGAGCAGTATGTAGACAGATTGGTGTCAGCAAAATAAGGGTGAATCAAGACACTTTTATAAAGATAAGTTAAGAGGTCATCAGGCAGCCAATAAAACACGTTCCTTAAAAAAGTAATAACTCATATATGAGTGACTGTTTGAAGTGAAGGAGAAACAAGAACATAATACTAATTAAATGCTAATTAAACTACATAGCACCTAGATTTGAACATGAATGAGCCTTGTATGTGCATGCCAGTACAGATAAAAATGCCAAAGTGAAAAAAAACACCTCTGTGAGGCAAATCTCTTTAACACCTTCTAAAATCTAATAAAATACAACCATCAAGTAGATAAGAAAAAAGAGATAGATTCACTGTTTGATACATGGGTCATCTTCAAGTTTGCAGGTTGATTTATATGATGCTCTAAAATGAATGGAAACCAAAAGCTGGAAGATTAAAAAGAAAACAACACCACGGTTTTTGAGAAATGTTTGGCAGGAACGTAGAGACATTTATCTTGATAACCACCATAAAAACACACATTTCATGAAACAGCACAGGAGTGAATTTCAGTCGACTATTGCTACATGTTCAAGTCTACATGCAAACTTCATAAACATCCCTAAGAAATCCATTCACGACGTCTTATTGTTGATATTGTTTTCATTTTTGACATCGGTGATTTGGCTGCAGCTTTTAATGGATCTTCTGTTCCCGAGGAATAAAACCTGTGGCAGAGCACGTGGATGAGCAAATTATATCGCAAATGAAAAAGAGATTTGAAAAAAAAAACAAAAAACACAACATTTGCAAGAGAGAATATTGCAAGGTGAAGAGAGGAGGAGGTCAGAGATTCATTAGTGTTTTCTACTCATTCTATTAGTAACAGACGGCTGATGCTTTTACCTCACCCATTTTTGTTTTCAGCTCGCACAAACCAAAGCTTTGGGATTATTTTTCTCCCTCTAGTTAACCACATGAGAGGGGGAAAGGTGAGCAAGGTATCAGAATAACAAAAGGATATACAAGCAAGCAAGACAGTACCTACGTTCTATGCTAATGGGCCTAATGGGTTTATCGACTGTGAATGATAACATCCCTCCTTCACCTTGCTCACAGCTATATTTAAGTGTGGGGCATAACAGTGAAGGCTGAGATATGTTTTCCGGCCTTTTCTTTTTCTCTGAAAATCAGTAGTAAGTCTGACATTTTGTCGGTTAGTTTGAGCCAAATCTTCTGTTCTGCCAGGTTTGAATTTTCAAAAGTGATTTCTGTTGTGTTTTATGCCTTTTGTAAACTGACAAGATGTCATAGTTAAGCCCTGATGCTTCTGAACTGAAGCACTAAAAATCTTGCATATAGTAGGAGCAAACATTATTACAGTCAAATAGTTTTGGAGGCAAAACAAATTCTGTTGGTTTTGTATATTTCCAGTAACCATCACAGGAATCTTCAAATCTTTCAACTCTGCTAAGTATTTTACTGACAGCTTTGTGTGTAATGTATCAAAAAAAACAAAAAACAGATCAGATAGACAGGCACCACAGTGTCACCTGTTCTTATTTCTCCTCTGCTTTGGATCCTTTTGTGTGTTTCCTTCAGGTCCTTATTATCTAATGTCTTGCCTGCCCTCTCTCAGGCCCTTACTATCACACAGCAGTCTGTCTGTTCTCTGTGGCTCTGAGTCTTTGTAGTGGACTGCACTGCCCAGAAGACCTGCCACCCCATCCAAAAGAATTTCATCCCCTCTGCGATTCACTCATTTCATTTAATGGCAAGTGAACTGCTGGCCGATCCTCTTTCTTCACATCACATCACGTTGTGGTATTTTTCCCTGGAGGTATGTGACCTTTATCAGGGAGCAGAGCCCAGTGTTGCTCCGGCTAACTACTGACCCTCTCCCAGGGAGCTCATTAGCCAACCACACTCTCAACGGCCACTTTCTAGACACTTGGGCAATTAGGTTCTTCACAAATACCACCAATAGAGGACAGCCAGCAGCCGGCAACTGACCAGGAGGGCAGAACCAATGAGTGTGTGTATATGTGTGTGCGACTGTAAGTGTCTAGATCAGCGAGTGTTTTGGGAGTGTAAACAAGTGTGTTCAGGTGTGCCTGCATAAATGTGTGCTTTAACAGTCTCCTAATGGAGTTTAAGATCATACCAGGCAGAAATGTCCTTCATATCAGATGTGCAAAGGAAGATAACAGTAAACTTAACCTTAGGATCAGAATATGGTTGAAAAAAAAATTGTTCTGTACCTAACCTCTTAGCTTAACCACAATCAACAACCTTGCTGTTGTTTAAAGTGCGTTAAGATAAGAAAATATTCCTCCAGTATCATCTTGTCTGCTTTACAGAAAGAAAGAGAAGAGAAAATTTTCTCTGGTAAATTGGGTTTTCATTTCATTGCTGCAAGCACTTAAAATAATCAATGTACGTTCAAGAGTACTTGTGTTTGGCTGATACTTGATTGCGTCATTGTAGAGCAGAAAAGCCAGTCAATTGACCTTCTATTTGATATCTCATAATCTCATCATCCTGCTGTATTGACTTTGTTATTGTTTCTGGTTATCCACAGTAACAGCCAGGACTTGTGCTTGAACAAACATTAGTACTTCTCATTAACCCGCCACTTTAAAGGCTAATGTCAAATGTCAATAGATGTAGAGTCTAGTGTGTCTGTCTCTCTCTAAATGTTTCATAAACAGTGTATAAACCAATGTTTTCTTCACCAATTTAGCAAATCTTGACAACATGAAACCAGACCCAATGTTGATCCAGCTGTTGGTACCAATGAAACTGATGACCAGAACCAACAGTGAGGGATCTGAGTAGCTGCTGGAAGCCAAATTAAAAGCCATTAAACATAAGTGTGAATATGATAACAGGTTTTGAACAGTGACCGTGGAACAGCCGAGTGTCTTGTCCGCCTCCGACTGGGAGCCGATTGGAGCAGCTGATCATTCAGTGGGCTGTGGCACTTGATATGTTCTTGAAATATCTTTGAACTGGACTGACAGTCATTGTGGGATGTCATCCACCTTCTGTCTAACTCCCATTTTGCCTGTCACTCAGACTAGCCACTGCGGGCTATATATTTATATATATATTTCTACAATTACCAGTGTTCTGACAGTGTGTTTCTTTGATCGTGGACAGTGCTGCCTAATTTGGGAACTTGAATGTGCTTTTGTCCAAAACTGAAAAAAAAAACAAAAAAAACTGAACATCCAAGACTTTTAATGGGAGCACAAAAAGGCAAATACAGCTAATGAATTCAAGGAGCTGTCAAAATTTGTAAAACCATGAAAAGTTACACAACTGAAGCCCAAAACCCAGCATTACATACCAATATCCTGCCTGTTGCACACACAAACTGTGTGTGTGCTGACGAGTTGGTGTGAAGGCAGAGACGTATAAAGACCGGCGACGAATAATGAGAGGAAGATAGAGGGGAGCTCCTTGAAGCAACTTTTCACTCCAAGGTGAATCGAACACCCAATCTGAGACTGTGGTATCCCTTCATTAGACAACCCATCTCATTAAGCAAGCCTAGCTGTAGGCCACAGTGATACGCTGAGAGAAATAAGCCTTTATTTAGAAAGTAAGGCCAATTAGCATTTTCTTTGTGAAATCCTTCCTAATGAGGTAGCTGACTTTGACATACAGCCACTAGAACTCCTGCTAAATGATTTCCTGTGTCTTTTGTCAGCTCTCTCTGGGCGATATGTATTACTCTGTAAATATTTACAGTTCAGAACCTCCTGGTGACTGCCTTAACAGCAGTGTTCTGCTCGTGGACGAGGTTAACGTGCCGTATGCATCTGCATTTATTTGTTTGTGTATGGGAGTTATTCTGGTAAGACAGCTGACCCTTGCAGACAAGGGGATGTGCAGGTGTGCATTTTGAGCAGTCACCCTCTCCATCTCCATCCTCTCTCAATCCATCTCGAGATGGTGAGACACTGAGTGACCGTCTCTTCAGCAAACAACCCTTAATCCCCCTCACCTCATCTCCAGCCTGTTAATCCTGGACAGAGGGAAAGGTTAGAGAAATGGAGGGAACGTGGACATGGTGAAGAACACCTTCCTGTGTGAAAACACTGGGAGCAGCGTGGTTCTATGGATGAGTGGAGTTCGTTGGGGTTAGAGATGCCAGATGGAGGTGTTAAATTTAAACTGATGTTTAAATGTGCTTTTCATTGCAATTAAGGAGAGAAAACATACGTTTTTATGAAGAGAACATGTCATTTCTCCTTGAGCTACGATAATCAAAGTGGCAGCGAGGAAGGAGAGATCCTTGCAATGATCAAAACACACATAGTCTTGTATTGCAGCTACATTAACAGTCAAAATGAGATCTACCTGAGCAGAAAAAAAACAGCATTTCCAAATTATCATTATGCTGCATTTGATGACAAGAATTTCTCCAGACCTATAGTGTTAAAACTAATCACAGTCTTTTAATCAGGATCCGCGCAGCTTCTTTCTTCTTACAGCGAAACATTTGATTGAACAGAAGAAAAAGACGGAAATTAAGAAGAGTGGAGTGCTGCTTGTTCTGAAACCCCTCTGACCAGAGGGATGGCTGCTGCCAGCTAACCGTTGAGGGCCTTTCCTGCCCCCTGCTGATTCCTCTGGGTAATAGGTGATTTTGATTTTAATCAAGGTGTGCCCTGGAACACTACATGATGTTTGAGGATTAAGGCTTCATAAGCTGTAGGAAGCGTGAGTGAAACATGGGGAAGACGAGCGGGAGAAAATGAGAACGACAAGCCAGCGAGTGTGACAGGAAGACACACTGAGAGAGCATCAATTTCCAGAGAGAGAGAGAGAAACGTGGAGGAAAGAGAAAGGAGAAAGAGCTCAACTAACACTTTAGACACACCACTGTCCAATTATGTGATCTGAGTAAAGCATTTTCTTGAAGTCCATATTGCCTCATCACGAACCAGTAATACTGATTAGAAAATGATTTAAGTTAGGGAACAGAAACTCTGTCTCTGTCTCTGTCTCTCGCTCTCTCACTCTGCTATCTTCTCTCTGAAGCTCTCTCTCCCCTTCTACCTCTTGCTTTGTCTTCATAGCCACAGGCGATGACTGAATAATTCTGTTTGAGATTTGTAAAAGTGAGAGAGAGGAAGACATCTTGACGTGCTGAATGCGAAAACAGTGATCGTTGAGAGGTGAGAGATATCTCGTCTGCCAGAGGTTGCGCCACAGATTCATAGCAAAGCGGGTTGAGGCATTATTTTGGTCGATTTTGAATGGCATAAAAGAGAGCCAGCTGTGACATCTGTATTATGAGATTTGCACTGTTATAAAAAAACAAAACAAAAAAGTTGGACATCTGGTAATAGGCAAGTTACAAAGTGTGTGTCAGTATATCCAATAGTTAGGGAGAAAATTAGCATCATTAGCTTAAAACATCTCAATATATTTAATATTAGGAACAAGCATAAGAGTAACAATATACTAACTAGGATCACTGTTATGAAACTTTAGAAAACCAACAACTAGTGCTGAAAGGAGAACTCTTTCTACATATCGATAATGCTGTTACTGTTACACAGACATCAAGGCAGCAAAACTGAAACAAAGCAAGACTTGAAGTGAACTGAACACCACAGCACCCATCTGATGTTTTTCTACCTTCAAAGAGTCAGAGAGCAAAGAAAAGAAAAGAAGATGATAAATCCACCTACTTCACAATACTTCAAATCCACCCCACATCCCAACTCCACTTAACGCCGGCACTTTTTATACATGTGGCCTCAGAGAGATGTTCATGTGAACATGTCCCTTAATCCCGATTAATTGTTCTCAATTAAAGTTCTTAATGATTTTCATCAATTTCAATAGTTTAATTTCCCCATTCCAATATACTTACATGTAATTACCTAATAATTATTACTTGTTATCATCGGTGGTGGGGTCTGGCATTCCATTCAAATGCTTTCAATTCACGTGGATTCCCAGGAGGCGATGCATGTATGAAATTCATTGTTTAATCGTGGCAATGCACGTCTAACGTTTCCTCTCGCTGCTATTTCACATCATAAAAGCTTTAAAGTGGTGCAACACAGGTCACAGGAAAAATCCCATTCGTTGAGTTCATCAAAATGTATCTACAAGGTCATTTTATGAAGCACAGTAAACAAGATCTCTCCCTTCATGGTGAAGCTGAGTCACACACTCCTGATCTATTTTCTCTTCCACAGTGTCCATTTCGCTCCCAGTGCCATCATATCTGCCGACATTCCTCGAGCCAGGCAGTTACCTGGATGTTGTGTTTTTTTGAATACCACCTGTCTACTACCTCTCTACCTACTATTGTGCAACCCACCTTCTTTTCCATGAAGCCTGGAGACACTTGTCCAGAGGTTTCCATCAACCCACCCACTGGCTCTACTCCACCACCACAAGCCTCTAGACCCTGGCAGATCTATATTGCCTCCCCCTTAATCTTGGCTTCCGCTTAATGAGGATGCCTCACATCGATGGAGTCTAATCGCCAAAACTCTCTCTGTTGCTTACATCAAAAAAAAATTGTTATTCACTTCTCTTTGATCTCTCCTTATTGAACTGCATTTGGCTGCAATGTAAACAGAAGCATTCTCTTCTGTTGTGTCTTTGACAAGATAGCTCAAGGAGTGGGTGCTGCTCCCTGATTTCTGAGACCTCTGGAATTAAACTGCACCTGCTGTTGTTACCAGTCACCCGCGGCTAATCTTAGCACCAGCTTTACAAAAGAGGTCTTGTATTTGCAGACATTAGGTAGTCTAATGTGTCACCTTGCTAGAATGTACAGTGGCAAGAGACCACACTTTTGATCACATCCGACCACACCCATCAGAGACGCTGCATTCAGTCGGTCTAACACAATAAGCTTTCTTGTAAAATCTTTGACATCTAAAACACATTTTGAGCACATTTCCCTCCTTATAAAACATCCCTGCCTTTGCTGACAAGGTATCCCATCACAGCATATATCACTGGTGGATCAATGGAGGTGTTTAAATAAATAGTAGGAATAGAAGAACTTCCAAGTCAGTATACAAGTCAAAATTTTTCAAGCATATACCCGATAGATTGTACAAGTATCATGAAGTCATATTTATTATACAATAATAAGTTATCTTATTGCTCTGGACAATCTGAAGGGGAATGAGGCCTGAGGGATTCACTGCAGTGACTGATAAATGTTGCATGTTGTAATTGACTTTACCAGTGTGCGTGGGTGCTGTTGCTGAAAGTGAATTTCCTGGTGTATAAGGATAATGTTTCACGCTCCAATGTATGCAAAGAAGCAGAACATCTCCTTGTGATTTAAAGTTTCAGCGATTTTATTTACAGTCTGACACTTTCCTCAACCCTTCAGGTGAGACAAGGCTCTATGGTGGATACCTGTGTTAGTTGGCTGGGAGATGCAAATGGGGACGGAAGGCTGAAATGAGCTGGTAAAGAGGATTTGGACAGATTTATTAGAGAATTGAAATGCAGAGAGAGGAAACGGTCAAAAGAAAAATTGACCTCTTGATGTTAAGAAGATATGGGATGAATTCAAAAGATGAATATCAGGAAAAAGTCTGATTTATTTTCAATTCAGTCAATTTAGGAAGTTTAGGATCTTAAAAACCTGCACTGCGCATGAAAGGCTCGTGAGTAGTGAGGTTTCCTTTCTGCTTGAGGACCTGAGCAGAACAAGACAGTGATTCTGGTTGAGATGCAGGGTGCTGCTTTGTTGCTGATTGTACTGTGGCCTCCAGGTGAGGGTCATGAGGAAAACAAGAAGGGGATCATTTAAAAAAAAGAGATATTTTCATTTATTGATGTGGTATAGGAAGTTGCGGCAACATGAGACGTGCTATTGGATATGTAGATGGGTGGAGGGATGAGGTGGATATTCAGGGCAGATCCTCATTATTCCTCCTCTCGCCTCTGATCCCTTGTTATCCCAACACTCATCACTCATATGTCACCCTGGGGAATATAAAGAATATCTTTCACATTTGCTTAACTCTCCCCACGTGCCTCCCAGTGTGCCTGAAGGCAATTGCATTTTTTGTTGCTTTAAAACATGGTCCTGCGGTCCTCTCTATGGGGAGGGAATGTGGCATGCCGTCAGAGATGGGGGTTTGATTCCCACTAGGTCAAACCACACTGTGTGTAAGTGTAAGTGTAAGTGTAAGACCTTGGGTTACCTGAAAGACACTTTGTGCAAAGGAATCCAAGAGACAGCTCTTGCAAGTCACATGTGTGTAGATGTTTTTTTGGTGCATGAGGTGATGCAGCTCATGGGGCTTTTGTCAGATCTGACTTTTCAGGCTAAAAATGTTGATGAAGGTAATTTTTAATCATTCTCAAACTTCTTCATCGTTACAATCAGTTCTTTTCAAATAGAAGTAATGCAGGTGGCTTATCCACTGACTAATAAGATACAGTAGTTGACTTTAACATGAGAAAGCATGGCTCATCAAATCAGAGATCAGCACTATTTTCATTCTTAAATTTGTGTCATTTACACAAAATATCTGCCAGCTACAGAGGGTGACATGTTTCACATCAGAGGGCGTTGGACTATTAGCAGTAAAGCACCATTAAAAAAAAAACCTTCTACAGCTGAGATGCAAGGTTTTCTTCTGTCACCAACTGCATCGTAATTACCGGTGTTGCATCTCAAAACAGGAGCACTAAATGCTGCAATTATGAGGAACATCTGTTGGCTAAACCATTTGTGATGCAATAGTAGAGGTTTGAGATGGTGCCAGGGCTATAAAAATGTTGCCAAACACCTGCTGAGTGGTTTGTGTATGTAACTGACAGCAGTTTTCTTCACTGCTGATATCATTTGTTTGCATATAAGCCTGTAGGACATACTCTATATGTGTAATTACAATGCATATTAGTCACACAGAACACAGTGTTTTTCCAGTATACAAGCAAATGCAACTAGGCTCAGGAAGCCTGCCACACAAATAAGACAAAGAGGTGCAGGATAATATAGTGAGTGTCAGACTGTGTATAGTTAGGGTTAGTTTTATTGTATAGTTTTGAGGGTTGTGTCTTTTTAGTTAAACTTTCCAGAACTAAAGAAAAAAAATAAAGAAGAAAGAAAAAAGTCCTGTGCATAGTAGGAGCATATCTATACCACAGCTCTGTCCTGTTCTTCATTGGCTTTACAGACACAAAAAGTCCTGATATTCCAGTGAAACAAAACTGAAAAACCTTTTGACTTCAGCTGTTGTTTATTTTCTCAGTGTTTTTTTAATGTCAGAAAGTGCAGTCCAGTGCAGTCCAACCACTGGCCCGTGCAAAGTAGTGCTGAGATGTGCCACCTTTGTGACACATGGTGTCACCAGCCACATCCTTTCACCATCCAATGAAAACCTTGAGCAGGAGGTCGTAACATGCAGAGGGTTCACATTACTTCCACCGCCCACTGTGCAGACACCCTGACCAAGTAGTAGGAGTTGCTTGTGCAGCAAAAGGCCATCGGAACTGAATCTTATGTTAAAAAATATGGTGGAAAAAAGACCCAAGGCCAGTGTAATGTGTCTGGAAGAGTTAAGTCTGAAATCATTCAAGGTCTCATACAAATGAAAAGTTGCATTTTATAACAAAATCAAAATCAGGACTTCAGCATTACAGTCAGAAACATAAGGTGAGTCTCACTGCAAAAACCATCCATCGCAGAGAATGCATATAAAAATGCTACTTATCTGTGCAGGATCACAAGGGGGCTGCAGCCAATCCCAGCCGACATAGGGCGGGGTTACACCCTGCACAGGTCGCCAGTCTACATCAGAGCCGATATATAGAGACAAACAACACACATAAACTCACATTCGCACCTACGTGCAATTGAGAGTTGAAAATCCACCTAGTGTGTAAATACAGTAGGCCCAGGGAGAACATGTGATATAAACTCCGTCCAGAAAGGCCCCAGGCCCGGGAATCACACCTAGTGTCAGTAGGCGATAGTGCTAGTCATTGCACCACTGTGTTGCCATGTGAAACCAAAATTCAAATGCATCATGCCTGAAAGAGACATAAAACAAATACATTTTCACACCATGAGATTATGTAACACTCCAATCCATGTGAAAATGTTTTCACTTTTGTTTACCCTCTCGGAACCCCCCCAACCCCCCGCCTTAATATTAAACCATATAGAAAGCCTTTAGTAACACTGAAAACTGTGATGTCAAGTTTTCTTGTTGTGTAATTTGATTGACAGATTTAATCTTCACCTTATTTCTGTCCACAGCATGGAAGCTGCCTTTCAGAGTTTCTCACTCCAAAATAAAAAAATAAATAAATAAAATTGTGAGAGAGCGTTGGAGCAGCAGACCGGAGGTCTTGTTTTTGAAGCAGAGCCTTTTTCCTCTGAGGTTCTTTTGCTGGATGCAGCTTTGTGTCACAGTCACAGTCAATACACACTGCTCTCCATCTCCATCATCACAGCTCCACAGGGACTCGGAGGGAGGAGGAGAGAGAGATATACACTGTTTCTACGTGATTGTGTTG
Organism: Selene dorsalis; assembly: GCA_900303245.1. Classification (NCBI taxonomy): domain Eukaryota; kingdom Metazoa; phylum Chordata; class Actinopteri; order Carangiformes; family Carangidae; genus Selene; species Selene dorsalis. The sequence continues at coordinate 34,855 of OMNW01035613.1, forward strand.
GTGTGTGAACGCTGCTGCTTTTGTACCAACGCAGGCTCGAGAGGAAATGTGTGTGTGTGTGTGTGTGTGTGTGTATTCGTGTTTGTTTGCATGCTCGTGCATCTTTTGCATGTTGAGGAATATGTGTGTGTGTGTGTGTGTGTGCATGTGTGTGAGCCTCCCAGCCTCTGTGGTATTCTCCTCCTCTCTAACCGTCATCCCTCTGTCTGCTATCTGTCCAAGCCTAAAGCGCCAGTTGTTTTCTAAGGGGCCTCTGGGAGAAAAAGAAACAACTGGGCGATTACACTTCGTTCTTTTATCCTCACAAAGATGTTCTGCTCCTCCCTGTCTTGCTTCTCTTCCAGGAGGTCTTTGCTGTGAGGCTTTTCCCTTTTTGCCTTTAGGAGATTTTATTTATCCATGTGTTGTCTCTCTGTCTCTGTCTCTCCCTTCCCCTGTCTCTCTCTCTCTTTCTCATCCGATGATGTTGACTTTGCTTTTCTATGAAGACTCTCTCTGTTCCCACTTTCTGTCTTTGTCTGTGGTCGTCATTTATCTTTTTAATTTTTTTTGCGAGTCTACGGAAAAAGTTCAAATATATTTCTCAGAGAGCTGCCTCGTCCGTCTTGGCACTCTGAAACCAACTGGAGACTGAGGCAGGCTTTAAGAGGCCTTTAGAGGTGCTTTGTGCAGAAATCCCCAACGTGCACAGAGAAGGATATCTCACTTTGTCTAACTGGCTGGCAGGAGAGACAGACAGCAGAGCTGAAACAGGCCTTTTGTTTCCTAGAATCAGCAGTTTTGTTTCATGCATGACTATAATGTTGTGCTGTCTCGTGTGTGCAGCCGTCTGGATGCACTCATGACACCGTCACTACATAATTTAGCAAGAGTTTTCAGTCAGTCACACATGCATATGTATTGGCAAACATATTCATTCAATTGCGAGAGCATGTGTGTACATCTGAGAACCAGCATAGAAAATGCATAATGTTCTCTTTCCTACTGCTTCTTCCTCACCCTCGCTCTTTACTCAATTTTACATTTCAGTCCCCTTTCACCCTCTCTCTCAAACACACACACACAAACTACTGCTGTCAGATTTTAGTTTTGTTATTCCTGATTTGCCTTGGTCATTATTATTCTCCTCAGATTTTCCTTCTGCTGGCCTGCTGGATTTTACATTTGGCTCAGATCATTCTGATTGTGACCAAACAACTCAGGCAATCACTGTGTATCTATTTACATTCACAGAGTTCAATGCCACACACATACACACACACACACGTGTACGTACACACATACACACACACACGCACTTGACATCATGTTTATGCTTCGCATTAACACATATGTTTACATGAGGGACAAACATTACTACGGTTGGACTGATTATCATTTGAGTGTCATGACTGATTGAAATCAAGACCAAGCCTGTTCCAGTCTCCTGGAGATGTTATAAACAAATGTTTAGCATCCATTTCCCCTGCTGAACTATACGTGCGCTGAATCATGAATGTTACTGAGTACTTTCACCTCAACAAAAGTTGATTTTTACCAACATACAGATTCCCCAAGTTATACACCTCTTCACCCACAGTGAACAAACAGATCAATGAAGTGAAACAATCTCGGAGCAACATCACTTTCAAATATTAAATCTGCAATACTAATGAGCAACAGCTCAACAACTTGACATTTCCTCTAAATGATTATGCGATGAGTTTTGAGTGGGTGGATCATAGCACCCTGCTGCTACTTATAATATTATCTATAGTACAGGTGAGTCAACCTTTGACACTTGAGGTATAGAATTAGTATTTGGTGTTACAGGATTGTAATATATTTCTGTCTGATGATGTAAAACACATAACTAGAATCAGGACTGATTTTTATCTTAAAGTGAGAAGAGAACGAAGACATTTCACTTTGAAATACATTTTAGCGTTGGTAGTGTTACTGGCGCCAGAAGTAGAGGTCTCTGGACCGGCAGTAAGAACTACTCGAGCTCGCGAGCGCTGAGTAACCAAGGTAACAGGCTAAATTGTGCCTATATACGGAGACACATTCACCCAGCATTTATTATTTAAGGTCTTGACTTAGCATACACATAAAAATACATGGGACTGATAAACATATGGCAACTGGGAACATATAATAACTTTATTAGCGCCTTTTAAGGCCGGGATATCATGACACACCGGAACAAAATCTACAAAACTCTGCTACACACATTTCAAAATCATATCACGATGTAATAAATCCACTGTTAACACGTGTACATCAGACACGGGACGATAGCAAAATAAAAACAACACATTTACTGTACCTGCGGGTTCACGAAGAGGGAGACACATTAGCCTGTTGCTCATAGCCCAGCGTTTATTACAAAGCTGCGCGTGTACAGATCAGACCAGGGCAGCTGCTCTCCCCCCCCGTGGACCCACAGCGGCGCAGTAGCACCATCCACTGGCACAAATGTGAAATGCTTTGGAAAACAATGTGTGGTGTTGTGTGATGGATTTTTCACAAATAATTCAAATATGAAATGAAAAATGAGGGAGGGGGTGGCTGTTTATACCCAAAAAACTATATGTAGCATTTCAGACCCACGTCAGCAGAAAATACGTTATGTCAGGGTGGGTTTGATTCATCTTAAGGCCAGCCTACGAGTTCGCTCTGTAAATCTCTGTCTCTCACTTGTTTTGAGACCATGAGCTTCTCTCAGCCTTTTTGAACCCAGCGGTGATGACGGACCAGTCATTAGAAAGAAGTGGTGCAGTTTTGTGGCACATACTGTACCCACTTTTTCTAAATGAATAGCTTGAAATACGTATTACAGCTCTGACCTTTAAAGGCACCAGTGTTACGAAGAAGAGTAACAACCATCTGACCTTGTCGAATGGTGTGTTGCATAATTTATTTGTTCGTACACTACAGAGAAAGTGGCTTAGGCTGTCCGACGAAGGACCATATTGTATGCAAGTGAACTGCGCCCATCCAGCATAAGCTCATCACTCTAATTAAAAAGAAAAGCTTGACAAATGATAGGAAGCAGTCACAGCTGCTGCAGGTGTAAGGTGAGGTAACGTCCTTGAGATGCAAATCCTTGATCCGTTCCATGAGCTGTTTAGTTTTGTGTTTTGTGTCTCCTAGCAGCGATAATGTACCCGTGAATTCACACCACAAACTAAAAGGACCCACGGAAAAAAAAGATGACTTATGATTAGTGACAGTTGTTCTCACTCGCCGTCGAGGGAATCTGAGCCAGCGACTGTTTCGTCAATGTTTCTAAGGTCATTTCACACCTCGAGGAAAAACATGAGTATGTGTCTGGGGAAATGAGTTTGAATGCAAGAAATCTTGTAAATGAGGGAATAGCTGAAAAAGAGAGTGACTCATATGGAAGGTATGGCCGTTTTCTCTCTTTGCTCTCCTCTGTGGCTCACAATCTTTCTCCCTTCTTTCTCTGTCTCTCTATGTTATGTGTATTTCATCTTCCTCGTCCAGTCAGGATGCAGACCTCCTCTTTTACAGATGCAATGTCTTCCTTCTTCCAATCTCTCTTTCTCTACCACATCTCTCTCACGTCTCTCTTTTTTTCTTTTTTCTTTTTGTAAATTCAGTATTCTCACCCTGTGTCAAGTGGAAGGAAGGGGACACCCAGGTGTAAATTGTCCAGCTTGAGATGGCTGGAGGAACGCAAAAAGCAATTTCCACACCATTTCTTAGTAGGGTCCACTGTTGCCAAGCCCTGTAGGGACCTCAGGATAAAAGAGAAACCACCACTTAACCAGCAGTCAGTCAGCAAGGAGGAGATTAGCAGAGAAGAGCAGTGCGAGGGGATGGGAGAGACGTTATCGCGGCTCACACTTGACTAGGAGCTGGAGCCACCCAGATTACTGTTATTGCCACAGATTTTAAACAGCTGCATCCACACTGTGGTTGACAATAAAGAGTATACACCCCACTGTTTAATGGTGGTTCCGCATCCCAACAGCAAATAATGTGATTCTGAACATGGCGAAGATGTTTCCACCCTGCCCAAGATTGTATCTGAGGCTGCCTCTATGTGTTATATGCTGTAAAAATGAGAAGCATGACACAGCAAAGATGTTTCGAATCATCCCCAAGCAAACAATATGTGTTTAGGAGATTAACACACAAGTTACGTTTAGCTATTCATAAAGATCAATTCCACAGGGATCTATAACTTTAATCTAATCTTCAACAGATTAACTGGTTACTTAAACAAGGTTAGGGAAAGACAAAGGTTAAGATTCCTCAGTATCAAAACATATGTATTTATTTTGAGACCGTCTAAAATTAATTATCTTTTTGATCATTTGTATTTGTGGTGAATAATAATACCAGAGATGGGATGTTGTTGTTCACTGTAAACTTGTTTATATGTCATGTGTTGTGATATTGCTATCAATTATCACAACAAATTAATCACAATTAATCATTAACACATTAAACATGTGTAACATTTATTAACGTTTACCTTTCAGCTCATCCCACAATGCACAATGCCTAACCTGCTTCCTAGTTCCTGGTTATGGGGTCATGCAGAAAATGAATATTCAGTGGTTACTTGAACATGAGAGGACATATAAACTGAAACTGTGATTTTTGCCTCATCATAAACAAGTAGCCTCAGTCTAGCAGCAATTGGTGGGATTTACTTCCCATTACCTTGGGCTGTTGAACCATAGTCAGTGCTTTTATGGGGCCAGATGGGGCTATAACTTCTAGGTGCTCCAAACAACCTTGACAAGAGGAACCGGGAGTTGGCAGGAGCAGTCCTTCTTGTTGGGACTACACCGCCATCGAAGATTCGACTTATGTCTTGATGTGGTCTTATTCCTTCATGTCTTAACTGTGGAGCTTGTTTGTCAGGCTGCGCCCTGAGCTGTTATCTGTTATGCCACATAAAATGGGTTAGGGCCACAGGTGTCACCGAAACGGTGAATGTAATCAACACAGTAGTTCCTTTCCTCCATAACGTCTCCGTTTATATTCCGTTAGGGCTTAAAACCCTAAAGTTCACAGTAATTCTGTTCACTTTCTCCATGTAGAGGCTTTATACTTGCTTCACAGACCTCTCAGTAACCACAGCTGTCAGCACCAAAGAGCTAGATTGGCAGATAACAGGGCACAGACAAAGTCCATTTACAGGAGATAGCAGCCCTCACAGAGTAATTTGAGGGTCTGGTGTAACCTTCCTGCAACCCACCTTTTCTTTTGATATAATCTTGGGGAAATACTGTTTTGACAGCAGAGAAACATTTACAGTAAATCACAGTGAAGGCCATTGAATAAGGACAACAGGATGGGAAGAGAGACAATATTTTTTATTTATGGTAGGATTCTCCTCGCAGAGCCGCTGGGTGGTTCTACAGACTAATAACTTCCCATGGAGATTCAGTTATTCCATTAGGCTACTGCACCTATTTAAAAACATCCAGGCCGGCAGTATTTGGCTATAATTCAGTAGCAGCCAAGCTGATCTATTAAGATGTATTACACCCACCACAGACGCAGAGAGGGATGGCGAGGTCAGGGAAAAGTGAAGGCCTCACCTCAAGCTGCTGCTCGACATCCAAATCAGCATTTCAAAATCACTCAGCGAGATTAAAAAGGCAGGGAATAGAAAGGATGAGTGGGGTAGAGAGGCAGGTAGCCACGCTCCTTACTGGGAAAGCAATCTAGGTGCTTCTGCTTGACTGTTGACTGTTGCTGTGATTAGATACATCTTGTTCCATTATGCACTTTCTATTTTCTGTTGCATTTTCTCCAAGGAGATATGACACATTTCTAATAGCTTTTTAAACCACTTGCTGTCTGGATCGCTTACTATATGGCTGCTCATAGTCACAGAGACCACAGTGCATGAAAAGGAATCCATTGTCTGTCTTCTTCTCTTTGTCTTTTTATATATTCTTTCTCTGACTCTTGTTTGTTTTGCGTGTGTAGCTCATTCTTTTTGCCCTTTCTCATTAATCAAGATTATCCTGTCATAGCTTCCTGCCTTTCATGTTTCCAAGCCAAACCATTATTGGAGCATGATCAAGCACATCGCACCAGGTAACAGAGGAAGGAAAGAATGAACATATCTTTAACTGTGTGACCCCTGTGGCACGCAGTGATGTGTAACTCCCTGTTCTGTTCTACCAGACATATTATTACTTTATCTGTTATTGTGAAGGCACTGTGAGGTGTTATAGAAGAAGTGGTATAGAAAATGAGGGATGGTGAGATGTGAGCTTTTAAACATAGCACAATATGAGGAGCATGGGCAGTATCTTGAGATGATGAAGACTGGTAAGTTTATTGGAAAATTACAGCATGGTCGAATGTACATATTATGATTTTCACAGAGACATATTTATTACTGTATATTAACAATTTACTGGTTATATGCAGCACTGTATACCTATAACACTATAAATATAGATATCTGATACACATTTTAAGAAAACAATTGTAAACAGTATTGAAGAGAAACCTTGTGACAGATTTTGTATATCACTTTTAATGCTTCTTATTCAGTCATTTTTATAGGTTATCAAGGTCACAGTCCAAGACAGCACTGATAATAACACTGATTAGTTTATTTATCAAAACACTTAAAAGTATAAAACAACTGATGACATGAAATAGCTACATAAAACATCTGAACAACATAGTTAGATAACAGTTCTGACAGTAACTGAAGCAGGTGGATAACGTGATGGTTTGAATTAGCAGCAACACGTCTCACTGTGGACATAGGTAGCAGACTGTGTGTCCCTCAGCCCTGACAAGGACACAGAATAGCTGAGTAGTTCTGTGATGCAAACCTCAGATTTCTCAACCAGAAGCCAAACAAGAACAATAATGGATGCATAAATCTGCTGATGAATAACACTTAAAATGTAAACTGAAGTAATGGGGCATTCTGGTGAGAGACTGTGTGTGCAGTAAAGTATGCAAATTGCATTAACTTTTGTTTGACTGTGATTTCACAGACATTGGCAAAGTTACTCATTCAATTACTGCAAACATTCATTTTTGTGGTTGTGTTTAGAGTGTATTGTGGGTTATAAGTGTAACCCTTTCACCACCAGCTCTTGATAGGAATACACTTTATGAAACTATAGCCCTTAGAACACTAAAACTTGGAAAGACTGGCAAAAGAGACACCTCATCTAGGATAATGTGTGATCTTGCTGAAATAAAACTTTCCAGGTCATTAATTCTTGACAGTAAATATAAATCATTTTTAATCTTTTTATGAAATGAATAAACCACAAAAATACCTTGGTAATGAAAAAAAATACCAATACCAAAAAAATATGTATTTTAATTCTCACAAATGTTTTTATATTTTTAAACAGAAATTTTGTATTTTAACCATTACAAAGTATTTATAATTTTAACTCAACTTATTTTACCATGAACCATAAAAGAGCTAACCCATATTTGAATGAATACAAAATCTAGAATAACTTATCAGGTTAAAATCAGGTTATGATACAAGGTTAACACAAGGATTAAAGAAAACAGATCTTCATGTTTACTCTTATGAATATTTTTATTCACATTGATGGATTTGGAACATTTGGTCCAATACATTACTATTATAACCAAATAGCTGCTAAACTAATGCAAATTAGCAGCTGGAGAATTACAGCTACAAGGAGATGTCTTGTTGGACTAGCAATGGGAACAATGCCAGCTAATACAGGAGCTACTTTGTTCTTTTGCTACATAGCCAAAAATAACAGCTGTTTATTTACCTGTCAGCATCAAACTTCAATCACCTACTCACCAAGAGGAAAGCCAGTGTTTGCTGTTGTGTTACTTCTTACTAGTATTATTTTCTTCTACAGTTCTGAAGTGGATCCAACCAGTTTGCCTCAGTCTGCTCGGACTGTGTAATCATTTCAGATAGTACATTTCAGTAGCACAGCATAGAAAGAGTAATACAACCTTTTCTCTTGTAAATGTAGTGGTGGCTGACACTGTTGGCAAGACACCATCATCACCATCCCCTCCTAGTGAGAAGAAACCACGTTCGTGGTGGCAAAACAACTTTGCAGTTCCCCAAAGCTCTATGGACTATTTTAGCCTTTTATTCTCTTCAGCTCAATTTCTGGTTTTACAGGCCACAACTTTGCTGCTTTGAGTCACTCTGACTGTTCTCATCAGTGTCATTTTTAGACAAAGCAGACACCTGTTTTCAGTGCTGTGTCATTCGCCATGTCAGTGTTGTTGCTACAGCTTCCTCTGTTGCCTCCAAGTGGCCAAACATTTTATGAATGTGCTTCATAGTACTTGCTGATATAGTGGACTGTGGACTGGACCTTTCACCCTGAGTCATGAAGACCCTCCAATGTCACCTCCCATCCATCAACTTTCACTGTAATTATTTTTTGCCAAAAGTCTCAAGATGTAGCGCACACATGCATACACAATTAAAAGTGCACACAAACACACTGCACATCAACAAACACTGCCGAACATTCCTACAAATATTAAAATGTTAACACTCCCTTGCTGTTATAATACACACATGCAGCAATATGCTGGTGAGGGGGTGACCAAACACATCCCAGTCTCGCCCCACAGTGATGGATGAGTCGAGGCATCCCAAAGCGAGTCGAAGCGTTCCACAACGTTGACAGAGGGAGACAGAGATGGGCATTTTGTGTGTGAGAGAGAGGGAGAGTGACTGCAAGAGAAAGAGAAGAATGATTTTGGTGCGTGCGCGTGAATAAGTGAAAGAAGGTGTGCGTGTTCAAGCTGTGTTTGTGTGTATGTATTTGTGTGTATGTGTGTGTGGTGTTGATGGCTGTTGTCCAGCGATGTAGAGCGGTGGGTGACAGTGATGGAGAGGTTCAAGGGAGGAAGGGAGAGGGAGATGAGTGGGGAGAGAAGAGTGGTAAGGAGGACAACTTAGTGCAGTCGGTGGTTGATGACTTGAGGAAAAAAGGGAGAAGAGAGAGACATCATCAGACAGCGGGGAGCGAGAGAGAGAGCAAGAGTGGGGTCGTGACTGGCGAGAGAGGGAGAAAGATTCCATTACTAGAGAGAAGGAGTCGGTTGTCTTCTGCGTCCTCGAGGAACGCTTCAGAGCAGAAGTGGAGTCACAAGCTCACAGCCTGGAAAATTTGACTTCTGCTAGAAATAAATTAGATTTCAAAAAAAGAGTGAGACTCAGTGCAACAACAGATATGGACAACATGCAGAGACAGTGCAGAGGGGCTATTTTGGTCAACGAACGTCACATTTGCCATTGCACTCATCCACGTCGCTGACACCCACATTCCCAGCAGACCTGTCTTTGAAATCAAAGAGAGGCATCAGATTTTGTATTCATACTTTTTATCTCTTCTGCACCAAAATTTGACTAAACAAGTTTGTGTTTTCACACTGTTGAAATAGGTGAGTAATGTGTCTCTGACTATATTTCTGCGAGTCCTTGGTTTTACATTACATTTTCAGATTGTTATGTAGATTTTCAGACACTCTTTCAAACACTATTTCCAGACACAACCTTGATATTGCAGCGCTTCGCAAAGCCTGAAGTCTCTGTTTTGAAAAGATAATCACAATGTTTTTTTAAATTATTAATTCTTGCAACACTGTGCTGAGCTTTTCACCTCAACACAGAGGGTTTGCTCTTCCGACTAGAGCGAAGAGGAGGACAGAATTTAGGGAGTGAGTGTACCGAATGGTGCAGAGGCAAAGAAACCCCTCTCTTCACCTCGTGAGTCAGCTGCTGTTGGAAAGCATCAGGAAATTTGAAAGACACAACCGCAAAACTTGCAAAAACTTGACAATCAAGAGGTGTTTTTTGTTTTTACATCAGTTGTCACACTGTGTTATCTCACTGTGCATTGAACAACAAAAACTGTCACAGCAAAAACAGCCACAGTGGGGATTTTGGATGCAGTGGCAATACTTAAAATCCAAAGTTAAAGCATGAGGTTCAAAGAGTAACTTCCATTTTGCATTTTTTATCCTGCCTGGGGGGGGTTGCAACAGTTAAACTAGAAAATGACCAAACTTGTCAACCAACACCAAGGACAAAAAAAAATCCTGATCTTTTTATAGGAACTTTTCCAGTATAAGAGAGCACAATTATTGTATTAGTTATCAATCCTCCCAATGGAAACACAATATTTTGCAACAACATGTTGTAGTAACCAGAGTAGAGACATGATTGTTTTGTAAATGCAGCTTGACACATGTCACACATCTAAACCGTTTCTAATCAAATGGTGCTTTCATGTAAACTGGCAGGATCTATTATTATCTATCATTATGTACTCATTCTACAATCTGTAATCAGTTCTTGAGAAAAATTTGAGAACAGTGCAGAAGAAAGTCTAATTACTTTCAGGCTGCATTTGTGAGGCTTGCAGCAGGCTTACATTATAGAGAGCCCAGCACAGATGGGAGCTTTATGTTGCCTTTGTCTTTTGGTTCCCATCCAGACATCAATCCATCCTATAGTTATTTTTGACAATGTGTCCCAATTTCGCTGGAGACACAGCACCAGGAGAGGTCCAGTGTCTCCATGAAGTCCACAGCTGGCAGGAAGATCTGAATGTTTCCATGAGCAGTTATTGGCTGGAGCAAGCAGAAATCCTCACATCCAATATCTGGAAATCCAATGTCAAATTTGTGGCCAAGATTGTGTCCCAACAAAACTGGAACTGAACAAGAATCTGGGCCAGAATTTACACAAAGGAGGAGTTCAACAAAGCTTTCCAAAAAGAATGAAATGTAGGGACAGTTTCAAATGTTTGCAATGGACAGTATACATGTACCTACTGAAATGATAACACATGATGTGTTTGTATTTCAGGGCCAGTACCTCTTCCCGACCCAGTCCACCCAAGCCCTCTGTTGTCAGCACAAAAACTTTCCCCTCCTTTGTGATTTCAAAGCACCACTGTAATACAGGATGATGAACACACAGCATCCCTCAGCTTCTTTCAGTCTCTCATAAGAAGGGCAATTAACAATGCATTACCTATGTTAGGGTTTTATTTATGACTAACAAGCACTTAACAAATCATGATTTCCTCCATGACTGACTGTAATGCCAGGTCTCAGTGGAAATTCAGCTGAATTACAGGGACTTGACAGCCGTATTTCATAACTACCCAGCCACGCAAGGCGCAATAACACTGATTTAAGTCCCTGTCTGAACCAGTATCACTTTATCACACCCGGTATCCATCTCCCACAACAAAACAAGCTGCAGAATAAGCACAATACAAGTTAAGTGGTGCTAAAGTTAAAGAGATGTTGATTTGTTGCCTGGTTGGCAGTTTGTGTCAAGGGAAGTAATAATGAATGAAAACAAAAGGTACAGGGAGAGAAACAGGGAATAAATAAGGTATTTTTTTGAGTACAGTGAAACACAAAGGGGGAATAATAAGGAAAAACTGAGAAAGTAAAAGGACGCACAGCAGAGAAAGGAAGAAACAAGCAGAGAATGCAAATGAGAGGGGAGAGTATCAAGGAAATGATTGCTGCTATTACAATTATCATTAGCATGTGTTGTTGGCAATAAGTCGTCTCATTATGCTGGATCCTATCATCATGCTAATTGTGGAGGATGCCATGTTTTAGCATGCAGGGGGCTCCTCTGTTAGGAAGGGAGGGCTCACTACAAGAGCACTCCTGGTGAGCTTGACTAAATGGCTGACAAACACAAGCAGGTAACACACTCTCCTCACTTATGGTTACATATTGTGCATCCACACACTTCATCTGTGGGTCCCCTGCAAATGAAATCTAACTGCTGGACAGGAAGAAAAGTCACGCAGCATCTTCTTTTAAGCTGCAGTAGCCGTGTGCGGCTCTACAGATGGCAATGTCAGTTTTGATCAAGATAAAAATATCTCAACAGCTTTTGGATTGGATTGCCATGAAATTTTGTACAAACAGTCGTGGTCCCCAGGGGATACATTCTGCCGACTTTAGTGAGCCTCTTGCTTTTCATCTAAAGCCACTATGAGGTTGACATTTGTATTGAAGTGAGAGAGCATCCTTTGTGAGTTTGTGAGATAGCTTCAAAGAAAGCTGGCAACATGTTCGGGTAGGTTGAACCTCCGGCGTTGCCTGTTCCCAGCATTCAGATGCTCGAACATTTTGGGTCTCCTCTTCATAGTCTGTCATTTATACTGCACTTGCAGTTGGAAATAGTCCATTTGAATTGTTGCAGGGCCCCCACGACATAAGATGACGGGGTGGATGTTATTTCAAATTCACTGCTACTTGTTTTCCTTTTAAGAGACACAAAGGGAAAATGATGCCATGCAACATGGTGGTTTATTCAGTCTGCAGACTTCAATCAAAAATATTTGTCAAATATTAGATCCCTCCCTTTTGATTGTGATGTCCAAAGTGTATATTTTCCCGAATCATCCACCCTCATTGATCAGCTCCCTCAATTCAACTGAATGTCTGTGTTATTCAGCCAGCCTATTGTTGTTACACCAGCAAAAGTAAGTGCTTTCACTATAAAACACTGGTTCAAACTCTCATGACAGTATATTTCCCTCTGTTATGTAGGAGCTATAGATTTACACTCTTGACCTGTAGGTAAGTACCTGTACTTTTTTTCCCTTTTTGCTAAGTGGTGTTTAAAAAAAACAAAAAAAACAAAAGAAACAACTGTGCTTGCGTCTCATTCATTCGCTTCTATCCACACCTGAAAACTGTTGAAGGCAGCAGGTTCAGTGAGAGGAAAGAACCTGCCCTTGAGCTGACATCTCCTCCATACACACATCCACATTAAGGCACATTTTCAGGATGCAGGATTCACTTACTGTCCTCTCAGGCATGGGTAAAGAGTTGTTTAGAAACTTACTCATTTATGTATTCTTGTAAAAGGCCTGAAAGTTTAGAAAGTAATTTGCCCAGTACTATCTCAACAAGGGAGAAACGTTGAATTTTCCAGTAGAAGATACAGTAAATGCTGAAGAAACTCTCACCAAGGGAGCCCTAGATTTTACATCTTGATGAGCCTTAGTTCTTTAGCCTCTGGCATTGGCTTAAAGTTGTTCATGTTCATTAATATTAATTGGACAAATGTAGTTCAAAGTAATTACACATACAATTTCTTAAATGTGGGGGTATTGAACTTAAATTACTGGAGATTAGTAGTAGAATTTGTGCACTGCACGCTTTAGCCTTTGCCCAAATTGCAAGAGCAGGAAACCCAAGTGCAAAGCTGCAGACGTCTTTGTACGTGGAGGAGAGGCTTGTCTCAGCAGACTAATAGTGTGAGAGGCTCATTCAGCCCAGTTCATTGAGATCTCTGACACATGGTTTCGCTGACTGTTCAGGCAGTATGTATTTTTCCCTGACTGTGTGCACATTTCCAGTCTCTGTGTTAAACTAAAGTGGCTGCTGCAAGTAGGGGCATTTCATATAAGCGTGCAGACATGAGAGAGGTATTGATCTCCACATCTAACGCTCAGCAAGATAGGAAATGTTGAACAATTCTTTACATTTATGTTTTATATATATATATATATATACATGTGTGTATGTATATAGAGATATTTTCATGAGACCAATTTTTGTGATTTCCAAATTTGATTTGGTTGTTTCTTTCCAACCACTCTGCAAAGATTCAAAATTGTGATGACTGTAAATTAAGATTTATTTGTCATGGCACAAGGCATAGAAGGAGTGTGATACGATTCATTCCCAAAATGTATCTTAGATATTTATCACCATATCCTCAGGACATGTCAACCACTCAAGGTTTTATGCAAGGCAGTTTGTTTAATTTGTCTTTTATTGACGATTGTGTTTACTTACGATCCTAATCATGAATTCTGATCTAAAAGTCTGGTTATGTAAATTATTTTTTATCAAAGATCTGGATGGAGTAGATTTAAGAAATAAAATGCTTCGAATTGCTAATGTATTCAAAGGAAAACAAGAACAAGGCTAACACAGCTGAACACACTCAGTTTCAAATCAAACAATGTTCAAATCTCAGTGACTGCAGTGGGCTCACAGTTCAAGAAATGACTGCTTGAGCAATGTGGAGAGCTCTTCATCTACTGACAAGAGTGTCAGTGAGGAGGACAGCAACAGAGCTGCAGAACTTCTGCTGGCTCTGTATTAACCCCCCCTCCCTCCCTTTAACCAGGCCTATCAATCTTCCCTGCCCAAAGTTTTGACTCTCAAACAGTCTGTCTGATGCAAGCGATCAATCAAGATAACGATGCCTTGAATTCTGGTTTGGGAAGGGACGTCAAAGTCCCAAAGGCAGATAGGAAGAGTCGAGATTTACGCTGAAATTTCCCCTGAAATATGCAACATTTTGGGATCTGAATACAGACATCCTTGTTGTTGTTGACCTGTCAGTTACAAACAGAGCATACTCTATTTCTAATGTATTAGCAGTGAC
>OMNW01035617.1:0-15030 GCA_900303245.1 Selene dorsalis
AATGAGAAAACGCCAGATGAATATACAGTTTAATTATGGTGTTAAATATAAAATGAAAGGTAACATTTATGAACAAATTAGTCTAAAGGTCACTTTTGTTTGAAAGTGTTCAGCTCATTATTTTTTTTTCCATCCAGTCTGTTACAGTCTGCTGTGTTGTTTATAACGGGAACCTCAGACATGAGTGTAAACAAGCTAATGCTATTTGATAGCCAGCGTGGCTCCAGGCTCGAATGGACCACTTCACCAAACTGCAACTGAAGTCAGTCTCAAAACAAGTTTAAAAAAAGCACTCTGTTTCACAAAGGAGTCAAAGCCAAGTCTCCTAGATAAGAGGCAGTCAACGAATTCATCACTGATGTGGCCTCGAGCCCTCAGGTGTTTTGAGGTTCTCCATATCAGCTACCTGTCCCAGCCCGGGGTTGATCAGGCATGACTTAACTGACCGGAGATCAGCCTCTTGAGTGATGATCATGTCTGACCAGACTGTTTTATTTAATGACTGTGAAAACCAGTAGCCTTAAAAAAAACACCACCACATGATGCACCAACTACAACCAGACCTGAGCTGCACCAATGCAAATCTAGAATGGCAATATAGCCAAAAAAAAAATATAGATACTCAGATATTAGAGATCTGATGGTTTGCCTGAAGGTCTGCGGTCAAATGCTCGGCCTGAATTATTGTTTCAGTCGTCCCCCTGTCCACCCTGACTCCAGGGGGCAGGATTCACCTCCGACTGAACTCAAAAATTTGAACTGTAACAGATTTTTTTTTGTTTGTTTTAAAGAAAAAAGAAAAGTTGATTTTCGTCGCTTGATCGAGTGAATGTTTTATTTTTCCTGCGCTTTAATCCATTTGGACACACTCACCCAGACACACATGAAAACATCATGTAGCCCCCATTGTGTCTAAGTGTACGGACTACATCTGACTGAGGTTGCTGTTTTTTATCCTGTCTATTATATAAACTGATTTGGCCGGAGACCTTCGCCTTGCTGGAAGCCAAACGTGATGTGATGTCAGCTGACACATCGTGACGTCCCTCCCGTTTGCTGACTCCAGGCGCTCTGGTGGAGTCTGGTGCTCCACCTCTCAGCCTGCAGTTACCCAAATATCACCTCACAATTTTTTGACAGGGAGGAGAGCAGCATGAGATGAAGAACAAAGAAACATTTGTATTCAAAGATAGAATTGTTACATGATGTCATATGCATCTCCAAAAAAAACAAAAAACAACAAAAAAAAAATGTGTTAGCTCTCGCAGGAACAAATATATTTCTGTCAGGTTGCATAGATCTGTCACTCATAAAAAAAAAATAACCAAAAGCATCAGAGATTTGCGGGACGCACGGGCTCAACATTTCAACTTGAGGAGAATGATTCAAAATGTCTGAAAACTGTGAAATATCCCCCAAATACTGACCTCGGGGTCCAAGACACACACAGAGCTCAAGTAAAATGTTATTTTGTATTCAGAGGTATTGTTGTTTCATGTTTCAAATAAACAGTTCAGATCAATACTCTTCAGAAATAACAATTCATTTCTGTTCCTCACTGACAAATGTATGTACAGTATACCCCCCCCTCTAACCTAATGTTCAAATACAGTAAAGTCCTCAGTGGCTGCATTTTCAACTTATCAAAATGACCTTGCCTGGCATCAAACAGAGTGCTTTACAGATAAGCTATGCCACGGAGACTTAAGCAATGGGAAGTAGCGCAAAATTTCTGCCTCCTCGTCTCACACTGTGCTGCTCCCTGGCAGTATGGCGGCCTTAACCAAAGGCAGACATGTATATAAATAAATAAGTTGGTAGGAGATGTGCTCTTGAAGCTGTATTACTGGGCTGACGGCTTAAGCTTAGGGAGAGGGAATGAGAGACAAATTTAGCAGCAGATCTTAGAATAACTAGGTGGGGATAAAGCTTATAAAAAGTGCAAATGGCTGCACTTCTGGACAGTGTGCTTAAGGCCTCGAGATGAAGTGCTGACTGTAATAGTTGCAGTTTTGTGGGTGGGAAAGTTTTAATTAACTAATTTATGCATTTTAAACCTCTAGAAACTTGAAGAGGGATTATTGGAATCTTCACAACCTGTGACTATGAAACACTGAAGTGATTCAGTTTGCAGACAAAGGAGAGAAAATTAGTTTAGTTCAATATCCCATAAATCATTTTTTATTACAATACTGTCATGTTATGACAACATTCTAACATTATGATGTCATAGATTTTGATGTCATCGACTACATTTATGCAGTATACCACAGACAAGCTGGTTTTGATCTCCATGACAACATTCTAACAATATGACAATCACTGATTGTGATGTCATACACTTTGTTTATGTAGGCTATGATGTGGCTTTGATCTTTGTGACATCATTCTAATACTATGATGTCATAGATTATGTCATAGACTGTGATGTCATACTTGTTTATACAGTAGAATTTTCACTTCTGCTCTTGACACGTAGAATTGGAAACCACAGCAAATTTTATTCAAATACTGTTAGGCTTTGATGCTATTTTTACGTCACTTGACAAGGTTTCCTCTAGGATTTTCTTTAAGCAGCGGCGTGTTCCTGTACAGCAGCGTGCTGTGCCTGACATCATTGTTCTTTTGTGCATGCGGGTCAAAAAATCTAAATTGAGCATTAAGACTTGCAGTCTGGACGTAGCCTTAGAATCACATATTATTACTGAGTTTGTCACATCATAGAAAAATTTAACACCTAAAAGTCTCCTAGGGAGATCCAAACCCCATCCCAATGGGGTATTCAATTGATACAACAATGCTAAATGATGCAGATAGCCTATGTGACAAATTAAACAAGACGGAGGCTCTTGCAGTGAACGTCAGAAAATCAATGGAAAATATTGTGGCCAGGGGTCTAACTAGGAAGTTTTCAACAGACCTCAACAATAACACGTACAGGTTCGCACGGAAGTCAGTGGTCTCTGGGGTGGAAAGCTCACCAGAAAATTCTACTTGCGGTGAAGAAGAGCCTGATGAACTGACTGACATCCAAAATGTGGTTGAAAATGACAGCATCGAGTCACTGTCAGTACTCTCCATGGAGGAAAGCTCACCAGAATTTTCATCTAGCGATGAGGAATTGTTTACTCCATTCACTGAAGTCGAACACATCCTTGCAAACAAGGTGACCATCACAGAAGAAAATGACCACATCAAGCGAGCGCCCCCAAAGGTCAGCAGCACACAAGATCGTGCAGTGGACAGAAAATCACTGGACTCAGGGATTTCTCCCAAAGCTATGACCACCGTGAAAGGGGAAGCTCTAGGAAGGCGCATGAAAAAGCCAGTACTCTCCATGGAGGAAATCATGTCAGAAATGTCATCTTGCGATGATTCAGTTTTTTGTGCACTCACTGAAGTCGAACCCATGGTTACAAACACGGTAACCATCCCCGAAGCAAGCGACCACATCAAGCCAGTGAACCCAAAAGTCAAGTCTCCTAAGACAAGTCAGGCAACATGGGCTGCACTACATGAAACCATCTGGGAAGCTGATACTGAGATCTTGCCCTTCAAAAAACTTGGTATTAGTAAGGCCAATAGTAACCTGGCCCATGTAAGGTTTGCTCAGAGGGAAAGGGTTGCTTCACCCCTGATCGCTTACTTCAGATCTGAAGACCGTTACGTCCTGGAAGAGGAACAGTTAGAGAGAGACCTTCGCTTCTCTCATATACCAGAAGGAATGGCCAATAACTTCTTGACTGCTCTTCTTGTGAGGGTCATTGCTAAAGCAACGCCTGAAGAATCCCCACAGAAAAAAAACATCAACAACATCACTAACCGACTGTCACAGCTGGCACGGGATGGGATCACCCCCGATGGCTCTGTCTCCAAAGAAAACAAGAACAGGATGACAAAAATCCAACAGGCCACATTTAAAGACATTCACAAAGTGTTTCGCTCTCCACAAGAACTACTAGAGGCTGCAAGAGCATCACGTAGCACATCTTTTGATGATGCTCTATTGACGTTACTCCATATCCATTTGAATGCTGCTAGTCAACCCAAAAACAAGTCCAAAGTTGCCACGTTTTTCTCAAGACTGGGGCGAGTTTTCAGCATGCCCTTTAGGTCGCGCACCAGGGGGCAACTGACTTAATTAGCCCCACCACCAACCCTTCAAGATGAATGTTTCGAGATTGGGTTTTCTCCGAGTTCTCCGGTTCACCCACTTTATCTTCAATAAAAGATATTAAAAAAAAATTTGTCTGTAATGGATCATTCCAACTTGAAATCCTGTATTCATTTGCCTTGTAGCCCATCATAATGTGCTAACCTTTTTTTCTTTTTCTGTTTTTCTAAATTTCTTATGCAATTGCTCTTTTTTTCCTTTCCTCTTTTCTTTCTTTATTCTATCGTCTTTCCTGTTCTTATTTTTCTTGTACTTTCATTTTCTGTTGAGCTGTTATTTTCTTGTTTTCTCAGTTGAATTTTTTTTTTTTTTTTTTAAATTTAAAATAGTTTGATTTCAGTTTGGATTTCCTCTGCTGGCAAGTTTACACACGAATAATATAACCCATCAAATAAATTCAGGTTGATAATGACAAAAGTGTTACTGCATGTACGCTTTAGGTGCTGTTTAAAGGCCCTTACACACCGAGGACATATTTTTCATGAGTAATTTGGACATCAATATTTTTTTTTCAAACTCTGGTTTTCATCACGAGTCCTTTCACACAGACAGCAAATGTTACTGAATGAAATGAAATGAAACGAAACTTTGGTTTATAATTGTCATGTCTGTCACATATTTGCATCGCTGTTGGTATGAATGGTTTTGATGCGAAATATTCCCACCCAATATTTCGCATTTTCGTGTCTTTTATTTGTCACGTCAGACACCATACATGTTGTTTAAAATGTCTAAAGCCATCAGCTCCATTTGTGAACTAACCAAAACTACTGTGATAAATCTTAATGGCAGAAAATGGTGAATAATACCAGCTTAAATGGTCAATTGCGTTTTTCTTATAATGGCAAACTGTGGTGTATATTTACATACATGAATCTAGTAATGCACTAGAGTCAATTTTCCCACCCACTCAACATACTCCACCTGCCTGAAGAATAAAAAGAAAAATGGGAGGTGTGATTGCTCCCTCAGCCTCTGTGACCAGGACATCTGTTCCATGGCAGATACTCTTCCCTGTAGACCTGCACTCTTCCAGAGCTGGGCGTCACCCTCTTCAAACTGCAAACAGAAATGTTTCCTCTCTCCGTTCCTGCATCTCCTCCACTGGAGTCAATACACCGCCGCTCCAGGAGCTATTACCGATATGCTCCGGCCAAGTGTAAAACCTCTATCTGCCACTTATCAGCACACCAACTCCCCTCTATGAAAACTTCCCATTATGCCACACCACTTTTCCTCCAGTTCCAGCATACATGAAATCGTAGCTGTTCGTGCTCCATTTGAGGCCTTCTGAGAGGAGGCTTGATCAGATAGGAAAGTATCACCTGCAGTAGAAGTCACTTTATCAGCAAAATGCTTTTGACGCAAATGGAAATAAAAATGCAACTTCATTAATTACTGTCATCAAGAATACACCACTGTGTGTTAATATGAGCGTATTGGAAGACGGGGGAAATAACATAAATCACATTAGGGTAATTAAGGCGAATGGCCAGTTACATGAAAAAAAAAAAAAATCAGACTCAATTCGAACAGGTTTGCTTTGAAACAGGAAAGTTATGGAGATTCATTAGCTTTTTAAGAAAGCAGAATTCCATTACCTTACATCTCTATTAGGATCTTTATAAGCGTACATAATAAAAGGAACTATTAAAGATTTAATAAATGAACTTCTGTGTGAAGTCAAATGGATTTGGCAAAGGCTGTAGGGTAGAAGCTCTTTCTCTCTCTCTGACACACACACACACACACACACATATATATATAACCACACTCACACACAGAAAAGAAAAAGAAAGGGACTCAGGGTCCTATTATGCTGGAAGAATGAGCAGAGCAGTTAGAAATGGATTAGCCCCGTAAAACAAATTTGGTTTTAGTTTTGAAGCCATGGAGGCATGTTCGACTACCAAGGTCTACTGGCAAAACAAAGCACAAAGGGCTCCAATGAAAACAACCTGCATGATGTGATAAGTAAAGTCTGTCTGTGTGAAACAAGTACAAGTGAGCGCTAGGGTCATACAAACCAAGCACCAGTGGAATCACACTGATAGATTAAAAAAGTTAGGGCAATAGCACACTAAATTAATCGAAAAGGTTTAGATGGTATCAGGAAACTAAATTAGGATGACGCTTTCAGTTGCAGCAGGAAATTGTTTTTTAAAGAAAAATATGCAACTTTTCATACACTGCTCAGCAGAAAACAGAGACTTTTCAATAAAGACCACAAAACTAAATGTAGTTTGCCTAAAACTGGTCATTGAGGGACAGAACACGACAATATATATCTCAAAGAAAGAAAGGGGCTGTTATATGTTCAGTTTCACTCTGCACACATTAAATCTTATAGTCCTCTTCTCCACCATGTTGCACTATGTTTGCAGAGGATTCAGTGATTTACCTTTAAAGCAAACAACTGGCAGAGTGAAAAACCTCTGCAAGAACATCTGCAATCTCTCCTTCACAGACTGAGACGGCAACGCAACTTTGCTTTGGTTGTTCCATAAACACATGTTGGCCCCTGGGGTGGCTAATTCTGAATGTAATAATCACAACCTAACGTTATTGATCCCCATGTTAAAAGCTATTAATGTTAAGGCTTGTGGGCTGGGAGTGCAACAAGCCCACTCCCCTCCCTGTCATTTATTTTCCATTCCACCATGCAAGCCAGCGTCCTGCAGCGTGCTAGGAAGATAAGAAATTGAATATGTGTCTGCTGTGAAGGATCATATGTGCTGGGTCTCGGGACGACTGAGTATGTCCTCACTCAGGACCACGGGGAGAACATGGAGTGCCAGTTATATTTACAGACTTTATCAACATTATAATAGTGTGTAGGTCTGCACAATATTGGAAGAAACTGACATTGCGTTTTTTTTTTTTTTGGTGATGTATATTGCGATATTAAAAAATGCAAACAAGACATGTTTCCACCGGTCACAAGTAATTGTCAAAAGCACGAAGAGGTTAACATCCAGTATTCACAAAAGAAGTAAAAATCCAATCAACCATCCCACAAACAGATTTATCCAACAAAAAACAAAAAAAAGGATGACGCGAGCCATGAGGAGTATGCATCTTCCACATCAATTTAAGTATACTGAGTTAATAAAATGTTTGGAGAAGGTATTGTGTTTACAATATTGTAGCTATGGCTGCTCATACACATGGGTTGGTACATGTGACTTCCATACACAAGTTCGCTTTTAAAAAAACTGGCTTGGAGGCACACACATCCGTGCATTTACAAAACACACCTGCACCCACATTTATACATGCGTTTGAGTCAGCTGCACTCGCCAAGCAATTAAAGCCCCAAATCATGATATGTCAGAGCCCATCCTCATGCCCTGCAGCTCCTGGAAGATGTCCTGCCATATCAGAGCCATATTGATCTGAGCCGGAGGAGAAGCTGGGCTGAGGGAATTTGTGTTCATTTTGGAAGAGGACACAGCTGTCAACGGGCCAAAGATTAGTCCGTCTAAAGAGCTTTTCTGACAGCATCACTAAATAGTGTCTGGCTGGATGCAGACGGCTACAATCAAACCTGTGTGAGAAATAAATCATACATGTATCATTTGCAAAAGGGCTGGGACAGAGCTTTACCAGCACTAGAGGATCTGGGTTTGTCAGTCCCTCATTAGGAATCTACACACAAAAGCCACCTACTGTAAATCACCAGTCTTATGGCATTAGTGTTGTGAGAAGTTGTGGATTTGTAGGTGTACATCTCGTCTGTCGTCCCTTCCTCATTACTTTAAGCAGGTGTATGCGAAGGATTTCTGAAGTTAACAAGCAGTCTGATTCCCAATAATGAGTTCATTCTGTGAACGGCTCGTTTTCAGGAACAAGTCACGTAATCCTTTTGAGCTCAACAAATACCATTCAAGTTGTGATAAGTTCAGGAAATTTGAGACTGTTAGTCAGAAGGACACTTGTGTCACAATAACAAAAGTCTGCAATGAAACTTGGACTCAAGTTAAGACATAAATCAGGAAAGATGTGAGAGTTGACTTACTACAGACATCAGTCCTCTAAGCTACTGCAGTTATTATTTTTATGTTAGCAATTACTCAAACAACTAATCAAAGCTTTAAGGTCTTGGGTTAACATGAGATATGGAAGTTATAATATTCAAGTCTCAGTTTTTGACTGAGCACAAGTCTGGAGGAGTGAACTGAAAAGATCTGGTCTTAGTTAAGGTTAGAAAAATGTAATATCACTGCTTTATAAGGAAATGTTATAATGACAGTATGTAATTTCCTGATTTTTCCAAGATTTACAGGACTTCCAATTTTTACTTGTAATTTAGACTATGAAATTGCACAAAAAGTTATTTTTTTTAATTTATAAAAAGAACACCCAAAATAAACTTTAAGGTAAATAATGTACATGTTATGAGTTGAGAAATACGCTCTACAGCTCTACTCCCAACTTTACTTCCCAGCTCCTCAGCCTACCTCGGTCTGAACTCTGTCTGCTCTGATGGATTCCCCCGGCTTCATTTATTGAACTCAGGTAGGTGTATCCAATTAGTGTTTCTGTGTCTACCATGTCAGGCTATGCTAAATCTGCCTCCAAAAAGCCGAGGATCCTATTAGCTCACGGTAACGCCTCTGTATTTTATACTATGGCTTTTATGGGCTCTCCAATGTCACTGCATCAAAGGGGCCTTGTCTGTACATGAATCTCACCATGCCAGGATCCTTCAACCCCATTATCTGTATCCTGCTGCACCTCGCGCCATTACCTTCCACTGGGTAATAGCTCTTTGGGCTTCTTGTCTCTCTGACCTGCTTTTGTCAGGAGACGAGAGAAAAGAGCTAAACTACGCCTGTTTTGTTTCTTTTTCTGGAAGGCCCAGCGTGCAGCACCTTAACGTGGCGTCATAAGTGCTTCAATTTAAGATACTGTATAATTGCTATATCATTAAGTGTTGATACTGTAGATAATGTCTCCATCATGATTGTCTGGAACATGGAAACTGAGGCAGCACACATCAAGTGGTAAGACCTGGGTATATATCATAACAGCAGCTTAGTGGCTCATGTGAAAATTACATTATGTTATATAATCTTACCCTGAGAAGAACTCAAGACACCACTTCCATCTTTTGACTGCTTTCCTATTAAACTCAAATTAGATGATTATTTACTCTGCAGGGCTCTGGATCTCCTTAGTCATGCATAGCCGATCTCTCAAGTCCCCTCCGCAGTGCCGGATGGATATGAAGAAAAAAAAAAAAGCTCAAGGATAATGGAAAATTGATTTTTATCTCCCCATATCTGTTTAAATATGATTAACAGTGAGTTTGACACAGCACGTCAAATTAATAATGACGTGCGGTGGGAAGAGGCAATCAATAATTGACAAGATAAATATAGATAACGTTCATAATGCTCCCGACGCAGGTCACACCGATAACAAATGAAGCATTAGCATGTGAATGATAATCAGGAGTCATTAGGGTGTGAATGACAATACAGTCGCACAGCGGTGGCCAGGTTTTGACATCACCTCCAGCACTGAGGGCGTCTGGTGAAGTTAACTGAACCTCAAATCTCTCTGTTAATCAGTCCTGCAGCTTGATGGGAACCTAGCGGTCATTTGGCAGAGCAGCGAGCTACTCCTCCACGTTGACTTCCTCCCTAACGCAGCTCCACTGTTTCCCCTGAATCAAAAGTGAAGTGGGTGCTAATGAAAATGAATAGCACATTTGTATGTCGTTAGCACAGAGTGAGGGCTCCGGGGCGGGGAGACAGGGGGGGGAGTGTTGGGTGTGTGAACATAGTTCAACAGTGATTATGCAGAGGTTAACGGCCGGCCTGACATAAGTGTTAGACTCCTCATATTATGTCGATTCACTGAGCTGTTGAACCATTACCACTCTCTCCCTCTCACACTCAGATAAAGGTATTTGCCCAGAGCTAGACAGATGTACTTTGCATTTATGAGAGCATACATTATGTTTGACATCAAACATTTGCTTAACAGTGCCTCAGAATCTCATTTCATTTTAGTCCGGTTGTAGTTTTCATCCCAGTTTTGTACCAGGTATACCATTTCCTGTATGATATATACAATAAAAAAAAATACATCAGGGATTGCACACAAGTGTAAGCAGCAGAGGTCCCCGCAGTCTCAGCCTTAACTTATCATCTGCCCGCTCAAAACTATAGGTTTTAGATGACAGGGCTCGTAAATGGGTTATCTAAAATCCAATATATATTGGAAGAGAGATCGCAGGGGGAAAAGGCGCGCTTGACTGTATCATCCTGATCCATAACTTTCCCTCCAACCAGGGGCCCATTTATTGTCGATTCCCTCCGAAAGATGGGTCTGTCAGTCGGGTGGGAGTTTCGCTGCTGTTTATTTTCAAATCAATACTCAATTACTATAAGGAAGATCCACTCCCTTGCCCATTTTCAAGATGAAATTATGGACTGCAGCAATAACACTTAGTCAAGGCGAAAGCTGGTGTCATTAGCTCACAACTGGGCAGGATAAGTACACCAGGATTTTATAACAGCTGGATTTCTAACCCCCCCCACCACCCCTTCCTCCTTTTACCCTTTTAGTTTCTAATTAATCACCATGAAAAAGTCCCATCACAACATGACGGATGACCAGAGAAAACAATTTTCACCCTAAGAGCCTTTTAATTTTAAACTCTGAGTGCTCATTGACTGCAACTCCCAACAACCCATCAATGCTAGTTTTTAATGCACTTCCTCTTTTGTTATTGAGAAGAATGGAGAGGCAGCAAGGCCCAGGCTCCTCTTCATAACTCATGTCATCGATTTGCTAAATGCCAGACATTTGCCATTGGAGAGAGTCCTGTCAATGGCTTTGGCAGGGTGTGTGTAAATTACTCCATTAGGGAGCATTTTTGGTTATTTATAGTTGAGAGAAATAGAGCTTAGGCTGCATAGATGAGCACAGACTGTGCACTGCAAGTCAAACATAACCCTTGTTTGGTCACATGAAGGGGTCCTTTAAGTTGGAGAAAAAGAGCTCCTCCAACGCGGCGTAAAAAAAAAAAAAAACAGTAAAGCCATCATTCACTGTAACACATTATGACAGACAGGCTTTGCTCTTGTGAAAGTAGGCTAGACAGGTCCGAGGGCAAAATCCAGCCCTGGCGGAAACTGTGACAGGCGGTTCTGTTGTGGTTATTGTTAGCATCCACACCAGTTGGACGGGTCAGTCAAAACAGTCCTGTGACACTGCAACATGTTGGAGATGATGCTGTCCTCTGGAGGATGCACCCACAGAAAGTTTGCCAACGACAGACCCCGACATAAACAGGTCATAGCCGTCTGCGATTAGCGTTTTAACCACCGAGTCTAACAGCAAAGCTGAATCCATACATCTACTCATAATATAATTGACCGAACCTGAGGTACAGGAAACAGATTGTCAGAGGATATAAAGTATTTGCTGTATTAAATTAAAGCCCTTCTGCGTGCATTTTGCTTAACAACACATTTGTTATTATTCTGATACATCTTCTCATCTAACGCTGCTGCTCAATTTTAAACAGGACGTTCAGGAGGATAATTGCAAACTAATTAAATGCGTGCCTAAATAAACATGAGGAATTCATTCAGCCGATTCATTGGTCATCAGAATTTATATTGGTATTGGCATCGGCTCCAAAATCCCCTATTAGTTGGGCCCAGCAGCAACGAAAAGGAAGAAAGGGGTTGAATGAAAGATTAAGGTGTATTATGGGACATGTAGGATTGTGGAAGGTAATCTAGACGATATCTCGGCTTCTACGGCTTTAATTTTGATCATCCAATTTTTAAATGCAATTACTGTTGTGATTCCTCCAGAGACTAATCGGTTAGAGAAAGAGTCTTGTCTTCTCCTGCTCAGACACAGACACCTGCATACACTCATCACTTTTACAGCTTTATACCATCAGTCAACACGAAAACACAGTTACAAGAACACACATGACCTGTACTGTGACCAATAATAAAAACCCACTTTAGCTTTGTAACTAGGGGGTCATTAAATTACGGAGTGGGTGATTGTGTATTCTTGTGCACGGTCCAAAATTATTATCAATCATCAAGCAAAAATCTAGATGTAATAATAAAGAAGAACTACTGTAATACATACTGTAGCACTGCAGGAAAAAAAACACACTGAGCGAGTACAGCCACAGCCACAATCAGCAGGTTATTGTCTGAGCTTTCCTCTCTAATCACGACATTGTGGGTTGTAGGTCTCCTTGTCATGTGGAAAACTAATTCTGCATCATGGCCGCCTTTAAATAATGTTGTTCGATGAAGAAAGTTTTCTGTTTTTGAAGTGATTGCTGATGAGACTGCATTCAAGTTGATTCAGAGTAGTTTGCTGCTGCACTGGTGTCAAGCAAGACCTGCTAATCTTTAAGACGCCATGCAGGGCTGGATTCCTGAAGATCTCACTATTTGTTCATTTCTTTGTTTTCAATCTTGGAAAAAAAAAATTACATGGTACTAGATAAACCAACAGCAAGCTCCACAGGAAGTACTGTGGTTCAATATCATATCCTCAGAAGACTCACTATCAGATGATTTTGTTTTGTTTGTTTTTTTTTTACTTTTTACAACTTGACTTTTTAAGTGATTGCAACAGTTCTAATTAATTAAATTATGTAGGGTTTCCATTTAAAAATGTCTCCCATGGGAACAGTTTAAAGTATCTGATGTTTAAATGTAATCCCTTTCAAACCGTTGCTGCTTTTTCTTGTGGTGTGCTTTCTGTTCTGCGCTATATTTATATTCAGCAGGTCTCGTTTCTGTGCCACCATGTGTGTCGCCCATGGATATGGGCAAAGTAATATTCACAGATGCCACACAAACTCTTTTACTCATTCAATCTGCCAAAGTAGTGCCAGGGTGTTGGGGCTGCGTTTAACAGAATAAAAGCTAAATGGAGAGTGACAAAGTGCCCCTGAGGGGTAGTGATATTTTTTGCCTTGACTCTTCTATGACACCTTGATAAGGCAATTATAGAGTAATTACCTTAACAAGTGGCATTAGAGAAAATTATCCTCATTTTTCTGCTAAAATAACACAAAATCAGTGGTGAGTGAATTTCAGAATCTCTAATCAGCATCTCATTAAGTACTGCAACTGCCTGATTTAGGCAGCGTTCAATGACAAATGCAATTAGTGCAACAAAACAACAAAAATGTGACAACACTGTGCCAAACAAGGAAGATGAATCCGTTGCATCCTTCAGAGAGTTCACATGTTTATTCAATTCGTAAAAGCTAATTGTATCTGAAGAGTTTGTGTGCATGAATCCAGCAACCTCCAATATGCTCTCCATGGCCCAAGTAAAACAAAAAGGTTCAAAGTCATCGGTGGTCGGAGAATCAACTCCTTTTCCAGCAAATGGAACAGATAAGCAGAAATGTTTTCTTCCTCTCCTCTCCTGAGTTATCCAGTGCAGCAAGGTCATGTGAATGTGATCAGCCACTGTGTCTAAGCGTATTATCAGGTGAAATCTGTGGAGTGACGTGAGTGAACCGGGCCAGTCAGCTGTCTGGAAAAATCATTACACAGAGCCGGACATTTTGGATAACTTTGGAGGCAAATCGGCCACTTGGGATGTGGCATGGATCACTCCATGACCAAAACGCCCTTGAATGAAACACTTCCTCATCACACCAGTCAGACACCTAATGGAGAGTTGACTATTCTTCGGAGAACAGGCAAAGGAGGGCTTTGACTTTCAGTGAAACACAGTGTACTGTATACACAGCAGCTGCAAAACATCCACCAATGTTACATGGACAGTGACAGCAGGTGTCACAACTTTTGTTTCTGGTTCTACAGCAAATGCTACTTGTGATTTAATGTCTTTGTCTGCATATATATACACATATACAGTACATACATGAGACAATCCACTCCACAGCGAGCATGAATGTCACATCCTCCCAAGTTGTTCAGACGCAGTTAATACAGGTAAACTACATTCTTTCACATGACAATGATATAAAACACAAATTTGTTTGTGCTGTTGCTACTGTTGCAGAGCATGCGCCCATGCATTGTCCAGTTTCAGCCAGATTAAAGACGTATGCATGCAGAAGAAAACTGGTTTAGACTGAGGAAGAGTTGGAGCCGAGGTAACAAATACCAAGGACCCAAAAATCTAGACGCAAAGTAAATCCCATGTAAAGTTTCATCAGTCAGCTGATGCCTGAGAGACATGATGGTGATCAGTATATCAGCAGTGAACAGAAAACAGATTTGTTCTTTTACTTTAAAAAGTCAACTCTTTTAATTTATTTCCTTAATGTTTTAACATCACGCAAACTTTAACTTGGAATTCATAATTAGTCTCATAATCACAGCTCATTAATTATAGGCTATAATTAGTCAGAGATCAGCCTAATGATAAGACACAATTATGTCTCCAGATGCATTGTTTCTAATCAAGCCCTGCTATTCAAACACAGCGCAGTGAGTGTCAGACGTAAACTTCCTGCGTTTCTGACCCAGTTTAAACACATTTCACTCCGTCTGCCCGCACACACGACACATGTCCATCTTCATACGGGTGGTGTATGTGCACATTGAGTGTGATGAGGTATAGTTATTACCATACATAAACTGGATGTTTTGAAGTAAAATAGCATTTAATGACTTATTTGAAGTATTTGAATTGCAAAGGGAATGAAACATCCCTTTGAAGGAGGAAATGCCATATTCCAATCAAACATTTCACTGTTGCGAAGGTTAATGAATGCCATTAGCCCAGCGCCAATAAATTCAGACTTCTACTTTCACGAGATGCATAAATTAGATAAAGACCGAGAATCCAAAGCTTCATACAGGGGGGGGGGG
>OMNW01035617.1:22731-38909 GCA_900303245.1 Selene dorsalis
TGAAAGTGAAAGCCTTCCAGTTTTATTTAACCCTGTCCCTCTGATTCAATATGAAGCCTGCCTGTTTGCAGATGATAACTGAGAGCAAAAGGTTGACATCAATAGGACTGACTGACTGTCTCTCTTTGTGTGTGTGTGTGTGTGTGTTACAGTAGGACTGCTGGCAGACAGCCTGTCTGTCAGTGAGTGATTACCTGCTACACTAATAATCCTCCTCTAATAGTTTTCTCTGAAGATGGCCTATTTGATTATTGGAATTCATTGGGGTCTTTAATTACATGCACCAGGCATTTCCAGGCTAATTTGTATCTCCGTCCCGTTTAGCATTTCAAAGTGGCAAATCATTCCCTGCATCTTATTAAAGATCTCCAGCGCTGTGACGCAATGCTCTCCGAAGCGTCGGCCGCATCAATAAACAAGCATTTTAGAGAAAGTTTAAATTTAATAACTGATCAGTTGTACGTGGACAACAAAGCAGTGATGAGCCTACGTTAGAAAAACCTATATTTGCTAATAGTCTCAACGATAATAAAACCTGCCGACTGTTCAGAATCATATGTGTGCTGATTTAAACCTCTCTTGCTTTGTATTCAGAAATCATCACAGAGCTTCCTCTGGGTCAAGTGAAAAGAAATATCAGATTTGCTCGAGTAAAAAGCGACCATAAAGTTAACGACTGTATAAAATGCAGTGTAACAGGGTGCAATTTTCACATGCTCAAATAAGGCTGTGTGACTGTTTCTTAATCGTTCCTCTATGCGTTTCCTCTATATGTTTAAAAAAAAAAAAAAAAAATTATTGATGCTGATACAAATCATTAATGAAACTGTGTTGGGTCCAGATTTTAAAAAGCTGAGGCAAAATGTGTTTATGAAATTACATTTTTCAGTCCCAGAGGAAGTCGTCTGCCCAGTGCACAGTGAATGAACATAATGGCTGCTACAACCTCCAGACAAGCAGAGTAAATCCAGCAAAGCTATTAACTTTAATTTCATCACATTATTATTATTTTATTTTTTTCTACAAAGAGCTGGAACTCTTCAATTTGGTTACAGAGGTAACAACTCCACATTTATTATATTCTAATATAATTTGCCCTTTTAACTAGTGAAATATCAGACACTGAAACATAAGAGCAGGGCCAGTTAGGGCCGGGGGCGATCAAACGATAACGAAATAACTTTCGCAAAATAACTTTTCCTCGATGGAAATATGAGACATGGTCGATAGAAAGTCAATAGGTTTCATTCATCCATGTTTTGACAGACAATACAAATAGCCAGTGATATTGAGAGTTGCGCCTAAAAAATGTTCATCATTACATCTGTCATGTTCAATTTTTGACAGAAAATACATATTTAAATGAGAAATAACCTTCTGGTATCTTCAAATCTCACTTGTAAGTATAAGGGAACACTTAAGATTCACAAAAATAGTGATTTGAGTTATATCGCGATATATATCGACTGATATGAAAAAAAAGTATCGTGATAGGACCAGTGTTACAGAGGTGATGGCTTATTAATTCAAATAATTAAAAAAAAGAATAAAGGTCTTTTTTTTCCCAGCAGCTTTTGTTGCCAGATGAAAAGGAGCTTCCACTCATATGAAAATCTAATAACATTCATCTCAAAAGGGAGTTACTGAATTTTGATGTTCTCCCTACGAGTGCCATTTATATAACTTAATAGGAAATCAAAAGGTATTTGACAATCCAAGGAATCAAGCAGCGCTACACACCAGCTTATCGTCCTCATCTGCTCTTGAAATTTTTATAAGTCTGCTGTTGTTTCTTCATTTCCTCTTCCTCCTGGTTTCCAATCACAAAAGCCTCCGAGGCGTACTTTTGTGATCTTTTTTTTTTTTGTCCTGTTTCTTAGACTTTTTCTCTAATTGTTGAACCACTGCTTATTACAGCCATGAATTACTCCCTTTTTTCCTCCCTCCTGGCTGTAGATGCTGAAATGATTCCTCTGCCTGCCTACACTGATAAGGTGTGGGAGCCTATCTGATGTTGCTTGCTGAGGGAAGCACGATTAGATCTAAGCTATAAAGTCACTTTTAGTCTTTTTTAAAATAGCCACGAGGCAAAAAGTTCTCACCGTAGAAAAATGTAATCTACAGGACAAAACGGTCAAACAATCGTCTATACGTTGCCGAGTGTTTGCGTGATCTTGGAAACATGGTGATATTTCTCAAGCGATGTTAACTTGAAAAGACCGACAGTGAGACCATTGCATCGCACATCAGACAGGCACACAACATATTAATCTTAAAATCTAAGAATAGAAACAACCCCCCTTCCCCCCCACACACCTAACGGGATGAACCAAAAATATCTGCACAGATCAGTCTTACAAAATATCTGTGGCTGAGATCTTGTGAGCTGGAGATGTCTCAGGTAGAAGTATTTATTGAAGGCCTGGTGTGAGTCATGGAGAAAAGGATGGACCCATGGACCATTTTCTGAAGAGCTCTGGTCCTAAATATTAGGTATCACATGGCACCAACACTCTCACACCGTACAAAAATACATCTTAACTATAGTTTAAATCGATGTGTGAGAAGACTATCGGTCAATTAGGCCTGGCCATTGTCATTTATCAATACGATATCTTAACCTTTGCGTACTTCTCTTGACCTTTGGGATCCGAACCGGGACCGGGATCAAAATAGCACAACTGTGTAAAGTCTTGAGTGAAGAAGTCGATGAGCTCATAATTACGGAGGAATTACAGATTATCTATTATGAAAAGTTTCTTTTCCTCTCCTCTCTTTTCCACAGGCCTGTTGTGTGATGTTGTACCAGGTGCATCTCGTCAACTCATTAATTCAGCGGCTATTGATTGCAGCCACCTGTGTGCAGTCTGCCGTCTGACGTTCAACACACTGAAAAGGAGGTTTTGTGAGACAAGTCGCTCGCAGTTAATGACGCCACAGAGAATTAGCACCCGGCTCTGCAGCAGCTTCCCCAACTGATCTTTCACCCTACTTTCGCTCACTGCTGTGGCTTCCTGTTAAGTTGTTTCTCACTGCTTTCATCAACCTGTGTTTATTCTAGTAAACACTTAGGCCTTCACTTTTTTTAACTATGGCTAGGTTCCAGCGTGTATTTCCGCGAGTGGACACGACAGTGGTCTATCTTACGGCCATGGGGGTGTTAACAGGCAGACTTTGACTTCTGGTTCAAGGTTAATGCCTGTTGGCTCACCTCTGGACACACACGGCTGTGATTGATGCATGCTCCGTCGCTATGCCCAAGGGATTAACACTACCCGAATAACAGCAGCGTTTACATTCAGTGACCTCTTGCATCACCTTCCCGCTCTGGCATGGATTACTGTCACAAACGTGGCCATTCGTGTTCCTCGTCTACCTTTGTTTTTCCACCCAGAATACAAATCTTTTTTAGTGTTTAAAAGAAATGAAATGTGAATCAGAGAGGACAGACTCTGCCTGCAAATCTAACTCAAGATTCAAAAAACGGTAGAAAACCGCTCTGTAAAAACGAGTGAATCATATGTTCCAGAGATGGTTATCCATCTGCTGCTGTATTTCTCTCACTCTATAATACATGTTAAAAGTAAACTGGGCCCTTGGGTGGTGGACACGCTGCATGTGTATTGCACCACATGAGAGTCGATCACAGGCCATCTGGTCAGGCCCGGCAACAGCTCTGCCTCAGGCAAACTGTACAAGCAAGTCATTTATAAGTGTCGCAGGTGGTCCCTGGCGTCTTCAAACACTGTAATGAGTAATGAGGGTTAGTCCATTGAGGATCTGTCTTCCAGCGGGGGCCGCAAACGCAAGGACACCAAACTCACCAGCAGGTAGGAGTTTGATAATGCAATATGTGAATATGACCAGCAGGCCTTGCATTAATGGACACGGTGACCTTCGTTGATGTGATTTATAATGCGTGTCCCTACACTCGTTTTTTTTTTTTTATGTTATTGAAAACCTAATATTGAAGTAATCATCAGAGGGGTTTTTCCATATAAATCAATGTTTGACAACTTTGCTTCTTTGTTGTTGTGTATTGACCTTTCAGACGACCCCAAAGCAGCTCATGACAAATGTGGTGACTTCTTAACACAATTCACACGCAGGCGTTGACCTCCCCATTTATGCTTCGTGTTCATCCACGCACACAGTGAGCGACTGTATTTCCATTGCGGAGGAGTCAAATGAGAGATATATGAAACAAATGGGTGAAGAAATACTGCTATAGTGTGTAGCTGGTTGGTGTGACAACGGCGCGGATGAACAGATAAAGAGACAAAGTGCCGATTTGTAGAAACTCTGCTCTCATCAGCAGAATTTCCAAAAGAAAAAAGAGGTGACGGTGCCACCCACACTGTTTGATTGACAGCTGATCTCTGGCATACCACCACAGCGTCTCTGGCTGCTTCGCTCCGGAGATGGAGCCAGAAAAATAGAGTAACATACAACAGATTTTGCGGATTACTACTACTACTGCTGCTGCTGCTTCGCTGCTACATTAACCGCTCTGAAATCCATTGATAGAAAGAAAACCCTCAGCACCACTAAACCCACACAGAACAGAAAGTTCTGCAGTATAGATCAGACGGAGAGAGTATATAACGGGATCATGGTGTCCTTCCCTCCTCCTCCTCCTCCTCCACCACAGTCTCCCACTCTTCTGTATCTGAGGACCTAAAGACTGCTGTCCCTGGCTAATAATTGCTGACACACCAAAGCCAACATAGCCCAGCGAGCCTTTAATAGTTTTCATTTTTCTTCCTTACAGGATGGCCTCTAAGGTGCCATCATGAATGATCAGCGCACAGCCGCCACTGCAGCTCCCTGCGCAGGCTGCAGCACGCACACACACACACACACACACATACACACTTGCACATCCACTTTCTCTCTCTCTCTCTCTGATCCTATAGCCGTCCCAGACATCTCTCAGCTCTTTGGCCATTACTCCCCTCTGTGTCTTCCTCACCTCTCATCTTCACACCATACACACAATTTATATAGAAGATTTTCCTGCCCACACCTTTCATCTCAGGTCCTATTTTCATCACAGGGCCTATTTCACAACATTAATACTCTCTCTCTTACCAAAACCATCAAAACATTAATTCAGAACTATCTCTGGTGGTGGGGGGTGGGGGGGTGATTTATTAGCGCCTGACTGCGGATTTTGCACAAATATAAAGACAGGATGTTGGCTGCTGTATTACACTGACCTAAGCTGCTCAAGCTCTTCAGCTCTGGTTGCAAACTGACCATTACTTAATGTGAAGGTTTAAAAAAAAAAAAAAATGTTTTAAATCGTGACCAGGAATGAAAAGAGTGAATCACTGGAAAAAAAACGAAGAGCCTATACAAGGCTGAAATGATCCATGCTGGTGGAAATGTCTGTGAGGAATTGTGTAGCTCTTATGTTGGACTTTGCAAGTCATTAACGGAGCGGTATGCATGGGTGGTGAAGTAGCAGAGCATGGAGTCTCCGCAGAGGCAGATATGTCCCACATGACCACTCGGTGCCCAGTGTGGAGGCGACCCACATCTCATCCCAGTGACTTCACCATCTGATGTTAGTCCTATTATTGCTCTAAATCCTATTTTTTTTCCTCCTCTGAATCATTATCAATATCTGCATCCATTTAGATTTCCATATCCACTCCAGAACATGCGCTTCAGTCTGGTAACTCTGAGTTTTTACTCAATCGTTGCTTCATTTTTGTTGTGTTTTTTGTCGTATTTTGTCGACTACTGATGGACGCTTCTGTGGGGAGACCAGCTGTTACAGGTAACTTTTATTCTCATAAAACAAGTGCTCACACAAAGGTTATTATTTACTTCAGTCCCCATACACTCCTAAATCAACAAGGTCAGTGCGAGGAGGAGCCTAAAATGTTGTCCTTGTAATGTACTAAAATGTTTACTCTGTTGTTATTGTTGTTGTTGTTGTCGGAGTCATGTCCCCGATCTGCATCAATCAAAAAAAGTTTCATGTTGCAACTCAAACAGTTCCACTAATACTTCTGACACACTATTACTATCAATCAAACACCTCCGACTGTCAGCTGTGAGAAATGTTTAACTGTTCACGGTGACAATTTGCATCTTGTTGTCATGATTGCTTTGCATCAATACTCTACCCTCCAACCCTCTTAGCGCACACACACTAGCTGACATATTCCCCCGACAGCCCCGGTTCTGCTCCTCCATTCGGGGAGCGTCCTGATCTCGTGCTGATGATGCTGCTGCCGCCCCTCCTGGCTCTTATCTGCACATGCATTTGGGGGGGGGGGCTGCTGCTGTCAAATAAAGGGAGGCTGGGAGACAAACGCCAATCTTTTTTCAACACTGGGTGCTGGCTTGTTTGGTTGTTTGTCGCCAGTGGGCTTCATGTCTGGCTGAACATAACAGGACGTGGTGTAAAAAAGAATCAAGACAAATGCTGCTGTTTGGGGACATTTGGGACAAAATGTGACAGACCATCACCGAGATTAGGTCGGGTATATGACATACTGTGTAACTTTCTGGTGTCTGCACTTAAAAATAACCACAGTGGCAGCTCGTGTAAGCCTCTATTGTGTCTGTCTGTCTGTCTGTCCGTGAATAACCACATGGAAACTGTGACAAAGATGGGAACAGGCTCTGTCAGGCGTGGCCGAGCTAATGGGACAGGCAGTGATGCACCTACAATAATTGCTCAGATGAAGTTTTATGCCACTCCACATTCTCACATTTTGGAGAATACTGGGGCGTTTCATGTCGGAGCACATACACCTCTATGATTTATCACTCTGCTTATAATTTCCTAATTTCCAATCCACTGAGGGACTTAACTGGAAGTAGCCATTTTTCCTGAGCACCGACCAGCTTCCCTTTATTTCCACACAGGGCTAAATGGGAAGAATCTTCCAGCCCATTAAGCAGCCTTTCTATGTCATAAAAGTTTGGTGGCAGAGTCTCGCTCTCTTTCTCTCTTGCCGCCTCCCTCTCTCGCTCTCTTCCTCTGCCTCTCCCTCAGCAGCAGCAGCATGGAACAGTCTGTTTGATCTGCAGGCTGCAGGTTAATAGAAATCAGCCTGCTCATCAGCAATAGTGGATTGAACTTAACCACCCACCTCCGCCCTGTCAATTCAGATTTGGAAAAAACCTACCAACCCTGGCCGCAGTCTCATTTCCCTCTGTCAGGTAATCAGTGTTTCACTATAATCCTTTACGGAAGTAAAATTACAATGACCTGTCCCTGGTTCCTGAGCCAGGATGTAGGGGTGGGGGGGGTTGGATTTTGGGAATGCCTGCGAGGTGGTGTACACCCCACGAGACTGTACAACGTAAATGCTGTGATGCTGATACACAGATATTAGTATCTCAAAATCTTAAACAGACAAGATATTCAATGTCGAGATTTGTCAAATTCAGTAGGTCAGTATAGCCATGCTGGTTTACAGGCTTGATGATGCTAAACTAAGTTCATCCCATAGCCAAGTAGCAATAGCAAAGTACTTTTTTAGTGTAATCAACCAGTCAAAATGCTTCTACCATACACACACATTCACACACTGACGATACATGAAGGGCGATTCAAGGCTCAGTTGGACACTTCAAAATTCAGCCTGGAAGACCTGGGAATCAAACCACCTATCCTTGGATCAGCTGAAAACCCGCTCTACAACCTGGGCCAGACAGAAGTAATTGTATTTCCTAAGATATTAAACTACTGACGCTGTTTCTACTTTGTGCACAACAGAGTAAAAATGGCAGTGTATAACACATACTTTCTCACCAACATCAACAGAGACCAAAGCCAAAATGTGCACAGATCCAATAACAACACGCGTCACATTTGTTTTTGTATCTGCGCCTCTTCTGCTAGTTTGAAGACTTTTCTCATGCTGTGCGACTGAATTTAGGCAACTTACAAAGTCTCATTCAAGTCTTTTTAAAACGACAAACCCCATGTCACTCATTTGCATGTCCCAGAATCTGATATAGAAACGCACATCTATGTTCTTCAGAAGTTAAAAAAAAATAAAACACGTGCTCCATGCAGCATATTGTCTTTCACACCAATCACAAAACCTCAGATCTGAATCAAATGAGAGGGAGGAAAAAATTAGGACACAGTTTCAGTGTATCTGAGACCTGAGCAGCTTCTTCACTCCATGACTGGCCAATCAATCACTGAGGAAACACACAGCCCAACCTTATAGGCCTCAAAACTTGTTATAATGTGTTGGTTGATGGAGTGATGGTGGACGTGGCAGAGAAAAAAAAACAAAAAGCAAAAGCAAAGGAGGACAGGATAGGTATCTTAACACCATTAACCGATAAATTGAAATTAATGAAGAGGGGATTTTAAGATGGAGGAGGTTAGGAAGGACCACTGTATGTGCGCAAGCATGTTCTAATCAGGTGTTGATTACAGACCCAGCAGCCGATTGAGAGACTTCAATCAGCAAACTAAATACATATCCATAAGCAGTCAGGTGAAGGAAGTTTCAATCATCATTTAATCATTAATTAACAATGATGAGAGAGAGATGCCACAGAGACTCTGCAGTATCCCACTTTAGATACTGTGAGAAAAACAAAAAACAAAAAAAAAGAGCTACTGTCTGCAAAGCAGCATGAATTGTGAAGGAGCTAAAAATATCTCTGCAGTGTGGAAACCGGTATTCAGGAAAGGTGGAGGGGGGAAAAAGTTGAGTGTAAGAATTTAAACTTTTCCCTTTCTTGCCCTCCTTTTCTTGTTCAAGGTGTCCGGATTTGAGTAGGTCTCGAGAGCTGCCGAATCAAACTTGTCCAAAATGGGACAGAACATGAGGACATGTTTGCTTAGCAGTGTAAATTCACTCTGAAGGGAGGCGGGAGGCCTGAAAAAGCAGCTGAGTTCATCTCCTTCCCTATCACCTCAGGTCTTCTCTTATTTATCATATTTTCATCTATATCAATGATTTAAACCAGTGGTGGTAAAAAAAAAAAAAAGTGATGTAACTTCCTGTAATTGTGTTTTCCTGCACAGTGGAGCCTTTCAATGATTAAACACATGTATGAAACCCTTCTAATATTGGTCAATAAAGATCTGTTTTTCTCTACAGTTCAAACATTGAGCTCATTTTGTGTCAATCATGAGCAGATATCCATATTTTATCAACAAGAAGTTCCAGCAAAAACAAAATGGTGGTGGATGATTCCTACCTGTTGGAAGGTTCGAGAAGATCTGGAACTCTGGAAGAGTCTGTGTGTGGTGTCCTCCATTATTTATACTCCATTAGTCCATAAGAATCCAAGAAATGAAGAAAAAAAAATAAAGTTTTGTTTTAAGTCCTCCGAGTTCATGAGAGTTGCTCCTTGCTTTCCCTTCGTGTTCACTTTACTCCGGCACCTGTGCCTACACCAAATGTTTCCGTTAGCTTCTAACCAACAAAATGGCGGCCTTCCGTTAAGATTCGAACGAATGCTAATGTCGATTAGTTGGGCGGGCAGACAGCAGACAGCTAGCTGTGGGGTTAGCAGGCTGGACTGCTTTCCTCGGCCAACTCTCTACCCGGGCTCTTATCGAGCAGGAGTCGCGGAGGACAAACCAAACTTTAGGCGGAGTCTGGAGACACCATACTCGTCGAGTTTTCGAACAAACCGTCGTGGCGCGCTTCTGTCAGCGGAAGTCAACCGTTGCGGTTACAGTGACGCTGCCGTGTACCGGCTCTACGCCGCAAGTGACGTCAAGACGCGTTCTTTCGAACTTGCGGATTTACGTCTCTGCTGTCCAGCACAGCAAAGGAAGGGGGCGAGCCCTCCAGAGCGACCACCAATAGTTGTTTTCACACACATACAGACCTCAGGGCTGTATCCATGGTTGCCGGAGGCCTTTTTTAAAATCAATACATTTTCTATTATTTCATATTAAAAACTTAACGCACATTTATCCCAGTTATCCTAGAAGTACTTTGTCGTTTAGTTCTTATGCAATGTCCTGGGACTGCTTATCAAACATGACTTTATACAAAACGATACAGTGTTTGAACTGATGTTCAGGCTTGGTTGTAGTCACATTCAGAAAGTAGATGATGTTAATGCATTTTGTTCTGCTATAACAACCATTTACATAATATACAAATGTATGCAAATCCGGCCATATATACATCACCACAGGCCAGCTTTAAGAGGTTAATTCCCACCAACTAGGGATCTGATGTTGACAGTGCTTGAAGCCTTGACAGTGACAGGCCCAATGCAGGTGCACGTGTTTTAATGTACATGTGTCTCAGCTGTTAAAGTAGACCTTTTATACAGCACACATTTATGATATGTCACAGCAGGAAAAGCACAACATGAACGATGGCAGCCTTCCATTTCAAGATGTGTCACTTTCAGGGTCTGGGTATTGTGCTCGTAGACGGGCTTCCAGGGCCGTAAGTCATCATGAGATGTGTGCAGAACAAACCGGACTGATTAAGGGCGCACAAAAAGATCCGTGTGAGAAGTTATTTTTGTGCTTTAGGTTGAGTGTCCCTGCTCAGGAAAAACCTGCGAGCTCAAAGAAAGTGTAGCAGGAAAAAGGCCTGCTTTAAGATAAGGCAGCTCACACAACGTGACTGCATGTTTACAGCTTGTTAATGAGCAGTGCTAATGTTTATCAGGCTCTGTGATCACTCAGCTTCATATAGCAAGTACAATAGCCAAAGTCTTTCTTCATTAATGTGACACTGTGATCATTTTGGCCCTGGAACAGAAGTGTTTTCAGGACAGACCTAAGAAACGCTCATAACATACAAATTATAATTGTTGAGATCCACAAAGGCACATTAACAATGGTGAAGTAATCTGCTTAAAGGCAGCTGTGAGATGGTCTGTATCTCCTTTTCTATTTCTATTACACTTATAGAAAACATCAGGACAGTTTAACAAGTCATGCAAAAATACTTTTATACCAACAAAACAACTCCTTTCAGTAAAATGAAGCAGCAGAGATCGAATGCTCGACGGGAGAGTCTAATTGTTCGCTTTGAACTTTTGACTGTACCACATTTATCTGATGATCACTGATAAATTTTCAGATCAAGGTTTTACAAAAAAAAACATAAAGTACCTTTAAACTTTTGCTTTCAAATATGACTTAAGATTTTCTCTTGTATCCGTCTCTGATTTGCCTTTTTAAACTTCACAGATGGTTTAATTTGAATAGATGTTTGATTTGAAATAGATGTTATCTCATAGTCCCAACCTTTTCTTCCGCCCATACTTAATTAATCATTTCACAACCCTCAGATTTACTCTGTGACACCTGTAATTATGATATACTTGTTTTATTTTTATGCAGAACAGGTATTTTCACTTTTATTTTTGACTTTTAATTTGTTTTGCTGATTAATCTTATATTTCAGGAGGTTTTATAACTGTAACTTGTTTTTATTAGCACTTTATGAATCCTTTTTCTGTTCTATAAATATCATTACTATTATGCTACGTGATGATTTTACTGCACAGATATTAAACCTGCAGTGCTCACTGTACATCAAACCCCTTTGTGCACATGCAGGTGCTCAGTGAATTTAAACGTTTAGCTTCCTCTTTTGCAAACGAGCATAATATCAGCTACATTACAAAGATGATGAAAAATTCTCCAATTCTCTGAAGCGATTCTTTGCCTTATTCTCCATTTGTGTGCTCTGTCTGCAGAAAGTCTTCGTAAGCACAATTATAGCTCTGTGTCTATATATCTGCATAAACAAAAGGAGGCTCCCCTGTAGTATTGACCAATGTTTCTCAGTGTTTTCTAGGTCAGTGTGTGACACCGGAGCAGATGGCCGTTTCTGCTGTTTCGAATATTTCGAGAGTTGGATGGTGATTTAGGAACAGACAGGAAGTGCTGAGAGTTTTGGATTAACATCTGCAACCAGATGTGAAAAACTGTTTTAGTTAAAGTACAATGGCACAATAGGCGACATCACTACTGGTTTGGTTGTGGGGCCTAAGTGGTTAAATGAGTGTGTGGACGTACATGTGTGTCTGTATGTGTGTGTGAGAGAGAGAGAGAGAGAGAGAGAGAGAGAGAGTGACATGTTGCAGCAGGGCAGACAGGAACACCAGGTGCTGACAACCAGAGAACTGTGATTGTTCCAGAAGCTTCTCCAACAAGGAGTCACGGCAGATGCTTGGAGATGACAGAGCGGTCTGGGAGCGCGGTGACAAGGCTTCAGCGCACGTCAGGACCCAGCTGCAGCACACTGCACCCGACGTCGTGTCTGCAAGCTGTGCTGTTCAGCACCACGGGAGCACAAATCTGTACTGATCGGCCCAGCAGCAGTCCTCAGAGAGAACTTCCTGTACTCAAAGATCCCCTTCAGAAATGTTTGAAGACATGAGATATATTCTGCCTTGAAGAGTTACTAGAGTTATTATTTTGATATATATGATTAAAATAGGATCTGCTCATTCTAACACAATGAACAAAAATAATCTAAGATCTGTGGATATACAAATGTTTTTGCACTTCGGATGTTCGACTGCTAAACGCTGCATCATGTCTCTGACCTTATGAAACAGCTCAGTATTGGTGTTTATGTGGTTCATGTTTCCACAAAACAAAACATCCATGTGTTAAACTCAGATTTAAAGTGAATGCACATCCTGCACATCCAGGTGAGACATCCATGTTTTTTTTGCTCA
Organism: Selene dorsalis; assembly: GCA_900303245.1. Classification (NCBI taxonomy): domain Eukaryota; kingdom Metazoa; phylum Chordata; class Actinopteri; order Carangiformes; family Carangidae; genus Selene; species Selene dorsalis. Next base: position 35,395 of record OMNW01035617.1, read on the forward strand.
TCATATTTAAGTTTTCTTGCAAACCCACAGAGATAAATGAAAAAGTCATGCAATAAAACCCCAGAGTCATTTTTCTATTTGTTTAATTTTCATTCATGGAATTACCAACATTATATATTTATTTATTTTTACATTTTGTTCAGGAAAAAAACAACAAGCTAATTAGAAATAGATATAAGTACGAAATAAATAGGAAAACTGAAACTGAGTTTTGTGTCTTTTAAAACAACAACTACACAGTGCTGGGTTTTTGGGAAGAGTCGGTGTCTTCTGTCAGGTTTCAGTGAGGTTGTACTACTCTCTAGTGGTTACCTCACACTACTGCATCAACACAGAGGTGAAGGTATGAAACTGATTCATCTCCTTTCCACATATTTTATGCTCTGGTCGTTCATCAAATGACAACTTTTTGCTGCCAGTAATGATTTTTTTTTTTTTTTTTTTACTTACATTCCAGATCTAAAAGGTGTTTTTTTTTTCATTTTTCAAATTTTCAACACAATATCTGGAATTCAACCTTGATATTTGTGTGTTTCTCTGTTTTCTTTCAGCCAGTGTTGTGAAAACCTTGAAGGGGAGACGAGACAGCATCAGGCATCTCTGCCCATTATCATGTCCTAATAGCTTGCTCAATGGTGCGGTGTCTTATGTGGGTTCACCGGTCAGCCACGACACACACCATTAGCCCGAACAAACGTTGCCTTGCAATGCTACACAAAGCATACCTTATTTGTATCACATTAGCTCTTTGATGTGGCATAGCATATTATAACAACACCTGCAATTTATCAAACAATTTTGGCACTGATTTGCTTCAGTACCAGCACCACCATTGCACCAGCAGCAGCAGCACCACCAGCCACCATCACCCATCTCCAGCCCCGCTCTGTGTTTCCTCTATGAGAAGCTGCAGCAGCAAATAAATTAAACATGTGTCATTGAGCATGCTAAATGGCTTGCAACACATAATCATCTAAATAATTATGAGGCTGCCATTAAAGTGAGCTAGATGGATGACACGTGAGGCGTTACGGAAAAAAATAGAGGTAATGGTGCAAGATTTGATATGGGAGAAAAAGAAGGGAGATGGTGGTGGAGGAGGAGGAGGAGGAGGAGGAAGAGAGGGATAAAGAGGAAGAAGAAAAAAAACACAGCAAATGCAGTTTTTCGGTGCGTTTCCTTTCCGTCAGTCTTTTCTTCTTTCTGTTAAAAAATCCCAGAGTCAAAGTACTGAGGCACAATGGGGTGATTAGCCCAATCAGAAAAAGCAGTGAGGGATTGTGGGTAGGCTGTGGCAGCGCTCACAGTCGTCTTTTTGTCCTCCCACATTTCATTAATCAGCAACCTGAGGCCCCACCGAAATCAGTTCAGCAGATTGGCAGCTCGCTCATTTGTTCCCGCGTGGCAATCAGAGCGGGAAAGAAATCAGTTCACAACCTTTATGCCATTAGCTGACATTATAGACCATCTCTTTGTGTTCTTTTTGTTACTCCTCGCATCGTTTTTTTTTCTTTCTTTCTTTCTTCTCTGTGAAATGCTGCTGGAATATTATTCTCCTGGTGCCAAATATGACCTCTATTAACCCCCAGACAGGGTATTATTTAGCACCTGGTGGTAACAATATTGCTTGAAAATCAGAAGGAACACAACACAGGTAATACTTATTAGCTAATCAGGACCGTTAAATACACAGGCACAGTTTAAAAATCAGCCACCATCTCAAAGTGTAATATTTCATTGAGCCCAAATGAAGCAGCACATCACCAGACACAATAATATTCTGTGCATGGAGGGTGTCGTCGTTCTCCACTTTTCACACAACATTACCTCACAATGTCCATCCGCTGTCTGCTTTACGTGATCCCGCTTCAGTGTAGAGGAGACAGTGGCAAACTGTAAACAGAAGGCAGAGCTGTATAAGTGACTGCACAAACCAGGATGAATATGAACATGTTTATAGAGAGACAAATGTGTGTTTACAAATGGGAATGATGATTTTCAGGTCGTCCATGGTGTTTAAACCTCACCAATGAATACCATGCTCGATTAATGTCTGTGTTCTCCAACATCAAGGTTGTTTTTTTGTTTGGTTTTTTGCTCTTAACGTCTGACTGACGAGCAAAACTAATGTAGACTAGACTGTGACATCATAGACTGAGCTGGAAACCTGCAGACAATAGAGAATAAACTGTACACACAGGGGTGGTTGTAAGGCTGTTTCCCATCATGAACTGTGTTACTTTCAATTGAGTGTCAGTAAATTCATCATGTTTTCTAATACTGAAACTTGCAGGTTCTGATCTAAAATGTTACAGAAATGGCTTATGTATAAATGAAAGATATTTATTTTCTGCCCTAAAGTTCTCTGTCAAGTTGCATTGAGAAGTTTTGTGCTTGACATTAACTCACTCCATGTGCAACATATGCGAGGCGGCAGCAGCAGCAGCAGCAGCATCGGCGGCAGCAGCTCTTCTCTGGAGACGGATAAAGATTGAGCTTCATCCCTTAAGGACACAACATCTGCTAAAAACCTTATCCCAACGAGGAAAAAAAAATGGGGGGGGCAATGTGAATGACAACCTCCAGCCAATAAACAAACTATCAGTGTGAGCCCATTGCACAAACCTGCTCAAAGTGGGATATGATTTCCCCTGGGACACAAGCAGCAACAGAGCGATGCAATAAGGGACTGAGTTTGTGGTGTAAAATTACAAGCAGGAAATGTAATCTGACAGAGAGTGAGGTGCTGCCTGCCACAGAGAGGGGGGAGCGATCGCTGGGAGGTGTCAACAGTGACCTCTGCCGGGAGGGAACAGTCACAGTCAGCCACAGAAGAGTCAGTAATGATTGCTTATTGGTATTTAAGCTGTTAATCATGTCAGTTTGACTTGCAGTCCTCCAATAGTCAGACACATCATCTACTTCCTGTGTTTCTCCTGAGGATGACTATACTGTTACCAGGCTTTACCAACAGATACACACCCAAGTGGGGATAGATACAGAGACACAACTTTAGATATAAGATAGATGTAGATGTGGTAAATTGTGATGTAACAGTGCTCAATTTCACATATATAAATACACTGTAATGAAATTAATAATATTATTCTCCATATTCAAACACATAAAAATATATATATATTGTCAGAAATGAACTATAGTTAATATTTACTTACCATTTACATTCAGTTATGTACAGATGAGATTATGCCTATTATTATGATTGTTTTTTATATTATGTTATGCTGTGCTGTCCTGTGTTATGATATGACATGTTTAGTTAAGTTAAGTTAAGTTAAGTGAAGTGAAGTTAAGTTAAGTTAAGTTATGCTGTTATGTTATGTTATGTTATGTTATGTTATGTTATGTTATGTTATGTTATGTTATGTTATGTTATGTTATGTTATGTTATGTTATGTTATGTTACAGTATGTAATGCACTGTAATGTAATGTTATTTTATAGTATGTAATGTGATGTGTTATGTTATGTGACCATAAATGGTGACCACAATAG